>JANTCA010083748.1:0-14307 GCA_024741275.1 Chironex yamaguchii | reverse complement strand
TAACTTGTATTTAATAATAATAATAATAATAATAATAATAATAATAATAACAAGAAGAAGAATGGATATTAACAGATACACAGGACATGGCTATTCTCTGTTAAATGCTACATAAAATATTGTCTTTAAAGAAAAGATTGTCCTGAATAAATTAGCTTTGTCCATAATACGTTAAAAGTACTCTTGCCCTAACGTATTACATTATATCTCATTAAAAACCTATAATTTTATTTTATTTGTTTAATGTAACATCCGTCTGCAATTACAATGTACCGTTCATTTTTAAGAGAGGCAACTACCAGAAAATTAGTTTGTCTAGAATTTACTGTAATTAATCGTGTAATAACATATTTCAATTTTGTAATTTAACAACCTTTTTGCGTTACAAAACATGAACGCCACCTTGAAAATTTGCGGCCTTGCTCTAAACGCATACTAAAAGCTGCTTTCGTCTAACACTCTTTAGAATATGAATCGTCAGAAAGGAAGTATAGAAATTTGGAACCTTATTAGAAGAAACTGAAATAGCCAATCTTTTAAAAGAAAATGAAAAATCTAAGCACTATTAAAAGAGTCCAAATGAAAATCAAACCTTTTCTGCCTTCAGAGTCCTTTTTTCGGTTTTTCAATGTAGATTCCAATACACTTAGATTGAAGGACGGTCTCGTTAACTAAATGATCCGAAAATCTGCTTGGCTGGAACATTTTTTTAATTTCGTCACGCAATCTTCGAGAAGAGTGAACGACTTACTGCTTCTAACATCAGCACAGAAATTCATATGCAACGAGACTTTTTTGTCAAGGTCTTGTTAGTCGCGAAAACAATTCTGTAACTGACATTACAGAAATGTCATTACTGCAGCTTTATTTGCTCTACTGTCTGTCTCGGAATTGTTTTCGTAGTGTTGCGTACCTACCATGCTAAAAAGTTTGGTTGCATATGAATTTCTTTGCCGATGCGAAGCTCGATATCGAAAACGTTTGCCATGTATCCATACTTTTCTTTCTGACGATACACAGTCTGCAGAGCGTAGGACGAAAAATTATTTTAAAATATTTTTAATCGAATATCGCAAATTTTTGAGTCGATAAGTAGGTGATTGTTTACCAGCAATGTGACTTGGAATTCTTGAGCTCTTGTTTATAACAGCAATAATTACTGTTATAGGAAGAAGATAATGAATTAAATAACTATGATTGATTTGACTCATAGCAAGGTTATCATGATGAGAACAATAGTATCTAATTTTATGGTGATAGTTATGATAGTTGTATTAACTTCCATCTTGACTTTGTTGCTATGTGACAGGGTGCAATAGATGGTGACATACCTATGACCGCTTTTGTGGTTGCTTCGATGATGGAATGCAAAAAACTGTTGACAGACACGGTTAGTAATAGTTCATTTTCTGTGATATTAAGCGGACGAGTGACAAACTGATCAGAGGGCATTGAGGTGCAGTGTACAAAATTGTTTTATCCAAGAGAAGTGCTGAGGAATCATGTACGATGAAATTAATCAAAAACTGATTGAACTTTGATCTAATACAGATCGCCCTAGTCTGCCAACAGTGGCGGGGGATGTGGATACTAGCCTCAAACCTTTTCTCAAAGATGGTCATTGGATTTATGTTATGTAGGGAACGCTAAGTCTTCCGAACAATTTGAAACCGGTACAACTCCTTATTAGTTTAAAGATTAAGTATTTATTTTGACTTTTTTACGCATATATATATTCCCTTATTTCTAGAGGGTTGTCTAAATTTGCAACTCCAAAAGTCGTGTGTCAAATGCTAATTACAATGACGGTCCTCCGTTATCACAACGAGAGAGATTTTCCTGGAAGAAAGGAGGCTGTTTCCTAACAAAAATGATAGCATTCTCTTGAGGAAAGGCGTTTTCCGAAAAATTTCCCTTACACCCCCTCCTACCCTACCCCCCTCCCCTTTACACACACACGCACACACGAGCTCTTGCCCACACACTCTCGGCTGGTACATCCACTGTTAGCCAAGTCGATGCTTGACATCATCATGGTTACGATTGTCCAGCCTTTCTCAAGTGGTTAATGATACCGAAGTCACATCCAGCAAAAAGGCCCTACTATAGCACTCCGTCGATGCAGTATCAGCTGAGTTGGGCTCAATAAACACTGCTAGAATGAGTAATGGTAATGAGCCTGTGCAGACATTTATAAATGACAGCAGCTAGCCTTGTCCAAAGTCGGGTTACTGGTATTGTACTTTTATAAGAGTGGTTTGTTGATTCTGAGGTTGTTTACACTTTATTTGGTCTGTAAGGTTAACCCCTCCGATTTTATCAAACTTCATCGAAGGGGTTATTATTGACTTTTGGGAAACTGGAGCAAACTGGCTTGAGTGTGTGCTGAGTGGCATATTAGTGGTTTGATATTAAAGAGTAATTAATATGCCAGATTGTAATCTTAATCATATGCAAAGAACCACTAAAGAATACATTAAAGAACCATGTCATGTCACGAGCATTGTTTATTTTTCTGTTATTATATTTAAGGTCGAGTTACGCATATAGGAAACATGCTAGGGAATTAGACAAGATTAGGTTTGAGCGTTCAAAACAGCTATCAGGATCATCTAAGAAAAACATGAACGTAGATGAGATTGTTGAAATGCAACTACTAAGTGCGAAATTAACAAAAAGAATATAAAAGAGGAAAAAATGAAGATCGTAAATGGTGGTTGAAGGTTAATGTTTAGGATGGAAGACAGCTTAAAGAAGAAATACCTTTCTTTAAGAATCTTACGTTCAGACTATGCCAAGACACTGACTTTAGACGCAAAAGAAGGTTGACAAAAATTGACTGCCAATTTAGTTAATCAAGTTAATTAGTTAATTAAGTTAGGTAACGTATTTACGAAAGTTTGTATTTTGTTCATGCACTGGACATTATTATTGCTTTGTAGGGAAAAACAAGTATCCAACTGGCTAGTTTGTTTCTTGAACGTAATTTGCTAGGAATCAAGAGTATGTATGCAATGTCATTGGTGGCCTATGCGTTGGCTTTGACTAATAGTCCAGAGAAGCGAGGAGCAAATGATCGTTTGCGCAGCATGATGACAACAGGAACGAGAAAGGGTAAATAGATTCTTTATGCAATATTTCTATGTTATGTTGTGCTTTATTTGGTATCACTGTCGGCCGGGTATGTCTCCTGTTGCAAATCATTCGGATCATACGCTTCTGATAACAATCTCCTGGTTATTTTTGACTGTCTAAATCAAAGTTCCTTTCTACACAGTCAGGTTAAAAAGTCGGTACTGTCCGTTTTGTTAGCCTTTTGGCCATCAAGCCGAGTGGTAAATGCTACAGTAAGGAGTCTGCAGCACTGCTTATATACCGTCCATGCCCTATGCTTAAGTATTAAATGTTAAGCAATCATGTGCAAATACTGACACCACGAATGCTCAAAAGACCAATATTGAGAAGATGAATACTTAGAAGTTAAATACTGACACTATAAACGCACAGGAGTCATATGCTGATATTCATGAATGATCAAGGGTCAAATGTTGACCGAATGAATGCACAGGAGTCACATACTAACACCACGGATGTTCAAAAGCCAAATACTAACCCTGTGAATGCGCAGGAGTCACGTACTAAGACCACGGATGTTCAAAAGCCAAATACTAACCCTTTGAATGCGCAGGAGTCACGTACCGATACAACGAATGTTCAGAAGACCAATGTTACCACTGCGAATGTGCAGGAGTCAAGTACTGATGCCATGAATGCTCAGAAGCCAACAACTGCCCCTACGAATGCGCAGGAGCCAAATGCTGACCTTCAAATGACAAGGAGTCAAATACTAGTACCACCATTGCTCGGAGGCCAAGTACTGACACCGAGAATGGGCAGGAGTCAAACACTGATACCACCGATACTCAAAAGCCGAATACTAACCCTAAGAATGCACAGAAGTCAACTACTGACTCTACGAATCCACAGGAGGCAAATACTGATACCAAGAATGCTCAGAAGCCAAATAATGACACTGCGAATGTCCAGGAGTTAAATACTGCCACCACAAATAGTCATATATCAGCTCACGAAAAGCAGAAGCAGAAGCTGCTTGCAATCCAACTGTGTAATAGCGGAGACGTTGTTAAGTTGTAAACAGATCTTTGTAAAAATCACCGACATATGCCTTATGCCAGGTACATCACTGTATGGATGAGAAAGATTGCTTATTTGTATTAGCAAATCCAAATTTTGCAAGTTTCCTACGCGTACGATTTAAGGATTGCGACATAAATAATCACAATTGTGTTATGCTGTTTATACTCATGCTAGCATTCGTAGCACTGACGCACTTGCTATCCATTCTACAGGAGACAACAATAACAAACTACAGACAAAACCATTGAAATTCAGCTTAAATTGTTTGTTCCAGAAAGTACCCGTGGTCAAAAATGTTACACGGAATGCTTATGGACACATTCTTTGGTAGGCTTGCCATCTGAACTGTCATTGTCAAATCGGAATGCCTAAAACTAATCCAAACACTGGGGTATATACTGAAGCGTGATAGGTATAATGTAATAACCAATGTCATTGTCCTTTCTTCTGTATCCATTTTAGGTAAAAGGGTAGCATACTGGAAAAAGGGAACAGCAGTCGTATCCGCCATAGATATTGAAACGACATCTTATGCACTCCTTACCCAACTTAAACTGGATGACATTGATATGGCTGGCCCTATTGTTGTCTGGTTGACACAACAACGAAATGCTAAAGGGTCCTTTTTCTCCACCCAGGTCTGTATATTTCGACATTTTGAAGGAGCTCTAAACTCCTTGGCTTAATTTAACTGCTATTATTGTTTGAGGAAGCTTAGAATTTCATAGGCTTGGTCATGCCATGCGCATCACCCAATTCTATCATGCCCACTTTACCATACAAGCAGAAAAGAAGTATCCACAGTGTGCCGATGTTTGGTTTGTGAATTCCATTATTTGTTCCCAGCTGTAATGATGATCACTTAGTAACTATTTATCTTGTCGGGTATGAAATGGAAATTTGTTACGTGTTGTGGCAGTATAATACAAGCTATTTTTGATCCAGCAACTTATTTGTATCCAAGTTTTTTAAATCGTTAGGAACAATGTTAGTTCAATATTTTTGTGCAAGTAGTATGGACCACAATTTTAAAAACTGTGTAGGGTACGACTGTCTTCACTTCTGCCTCTGACTTAAGTTATACTTAACCCATATCCTCTGATTTCTTTTATTTGTTGGAAAGAGTTCTAGGTAACTTTTTGAAGTTTTGCTTACATCGAAAGTTTAACTGTCTGAATTAAAATTTATTTATGAAAATCACTATGGTACATGAATGGGCACCGAGAGGAAGCTATTGCTTAGTAATTTAGACACAGAAAAAATACATATAGGATTAACTCCACTGCACCTGTATGAGACTTTATCAAAATCGTCTGTGAAAACTGTACCACTTGTAGAGTAGTTTTTCTCACTTTGCCACTCTAAATAACGGTTTTGAAAATCACCGCAGAATAAGCAAAGAAGCTTCAGATTTGGTTCTATTTGGTGGGAAACAGATATTTGAAACTGCTTTCGCTCCTTGTCTCTCTCGCCAAGATTTTATTGGACAAGTTGATTTGTTGCTCCTCTATAAACAGCAAACCCTGAACCTATCTTCCCCAAACCCTGAATTTTGAAAATTACTTACAGCTTATTAAAAAAGTGTGAAAGCTTGTGAATTCTTTGATGGCGTTAGTAAATAGTGCCTCGTTACGCAATACAAAGACCCGGTATTATTCTTTGAGGGGTAAATGCAACTTAACATAGATTTCATTGCTCAGCACAGCGGTTTTTTTGTGGGAAAGAAATAGATTGCAAACCTTTTCTACTTCCAAACTGCTCCTTGTGTGTTGCCACATTGGACTGTACTTAAAATTTCTTGTCAAATAACATGACATTGGACAGTGCATTTATGAAGTGTCAACTTGCGCCTTTATTTTCTCGGCTGATGTATGTATAATTATATTTATATGTATATGTAAAAGTCTCGTCCTTATGCATTTTTGGTGCATTCTGAATTTTCTAATAAATGTTGGCAGAATCGGCAGAAACGGCCTATGGCAGAATCGCATGTTTTGGCAGTCATTTTCGTTTTGCAAGCGCGAGATGACTGTTCTCTAGGAGGAATTGATGCTTGCCGTACAGTGACAGGAACATGTTGTTTGATCCTGTCACCCAATCTTTAAGATGTACGACCTACATACCTAGCTTCACATCGGCATAGAAATTCATATACTGCTAAACTAAATACACCTTTTTGTGTGGCAAGATCTTTCTAGTTGTGAAATCAGTTCTGGGATTGACAGCAGAGGAACACTTAACTACATCTTTTTTAATCTGTGTTACCTGTGTTACTATGCGGATAGAAACATTGTCTAGCCAAGGAGGTTTTAAGTATAGAGGAAATTTTTGAGGCTCAAAAGATTTTTCGGTTGCAAAATCAATTATCTTTTTCCCGAAGAATTCTAGTAACAACATCTTCTGGACAGCCATTTTTGAAGAGAATAGATTTTATATTACCTAGTTCGGAATTTTATCTTAGATTTTCAAGAGATGCAAAGTGCTCTATGGGCAAGTGTTCTGATGAGGTTGATTTTCCTCTTTTATGGACAAATACAGTCCCAACGAATGTACTGACCAGTAAAAGTAGCTTTTCGGTAGAATATTGCTTTCAAATTCGACTCAGTTTTTTCAACCTAAACATCAAGAAAAAGTAATAAACCTGTTCGTTTTCAACGGTAAATTTGAGAGCTAAAAGTAGCTGGTTAGGTTTTTGAAAAACCTGTCGCAATTCAACTCAGTTTTAAAGATTGCAAAGGTGTCATCACCATGGCGAAAATAGACGGACATCTTTTGGTTGTTTTAGAATACGCTTTTCGTGAAAGCCGACAAAAATATTTGCCAAAGTTGGACCCTAGGGGCTACGCACTACCACACCGTCCCTTTGTCGATGCATGTTATTGTTGAAACTGAATTGAACACCTCTAGTGGCATATTCCATTAACTCAACAAAGATCTACTCGGGGATGGAGGGCTGTTCAACTTTACCCCTTTATTAGGCCTTGGCACAAAAATTTATCGTTGAACAATAGTTTTGTGGTACAAAATTCATCTTCAAAATTTGCGACATTGCGCTAAAACCATACTTAAAAGCTCTTCTGATACATGTTATTTGATATATGTTTCGTATAAAAAGCTGCCATATATATATGCTTTCCTTTCTGACGATTCGTACTCTAAAGAGTGTCAGATAAAAAAGGCTTTTGAGCATGTTGTTATCGTTACATCAAGGGGGGCATCAGTGAAAAGTCCGGTTATGTCAAAAGAACACATAAACGTTCACGAGAATCGATTTTGTGATTTTGAACGAGTTTTGCAAAAGTGAAAAACTTCGATACAGGTTTTGCTGTAGATTTTCAAGACTGGTTCCAAAAGGTTAGAAAGCCATTTAGCCTGTTTGTTATGTGCAGAACCAATGATGGATAAAATTGTCCTAAGTAAATAGGCCTTTTCATGTTTTGTACAATAAAAAGATTTTTCCAGTATTTACTTGCAGATTTTAAGTTCATGCTGTGTGTCATTGTATTTTTCGCTGGTCTACAAGCAAAACATTGTTACAAAACTGTAAAACAGTAGACATGTAACTCTTTGGCATTCACCTTTAGG
This sequence comes from Chironex yamaguchii, assembly GCA_024741275.1. Taxonomy (NCBI): domain Eukaryota; kingdom Metazoa; phylum Cnidaria; class Cubozoa; order Chirodropida; family Chirodropidae; genus Chironex; species Chironex yamaguchii. The sequence continues at coordinate 6,564 of JANTCA010083748.1, read as the reverse complement.
ATCCAGACCACTAAAGTAGTATCTCCTTTATTATAAGCTATCGGCATGATTTTTGCTCATAGTCCAATTAGATTTTAGGTTGCGTTATTATAGGTGCCTATCAACTAATACTGGAAACCTCTTTAATATTAAAATTGTTTAAAACAAGACAGGTAATGAATGGTTACAAAAATTCCAATTCATGTTGCAAGTTTGCTGCAATTTGACTCTTTATTTTAAGACAGCACACTGTATTTTGAACACAGGAGGAATATTGAAAGCAATTTTATTTATCCTTACAAGATGGCCTTTCATCTCGTCTTCATCCCGCCCCATTTCATGATTAGTGTATTTAATCATTCTTTCCATCATAGGATACCTGTGTTGCACTGCAAGCCCTATCTGAATATAGCATACGATCAGCAGGAGGAGAATTAGATTTAACAGTGAGAATATCCGCAGAGAAGAGCACAAAAATCAATAAAGTCCTTAAGTTAACACGAGAAAATGCCCTTGTCAGGCTTCAGCATAAGGCAAGGCAGTTGTTTTTCATTGTTTTTAATGGCTTCCTTTTAGGATGGCATTATTTTTTATTTTTTATTTTTTTCCCTTTTTTTATTTTTGTAAATGCAAATGGCTGATGTTACTTTCATATTGCAATTTTGCTGACTGATGTTGTTTAAACCTCTATTTGAGTTTTTAATCATGGAACCTGGTGAAAGTCATTTTTACCAGAGGACAGACAGATAACAGTAGATCCAGGAACATGATAAGAAATTTCACTCATGAGATGAACGAATTTCCAGCTACACCACTGCTATCATCCTGCAATTATATCGCTACTAGCAATGACAATAATGATAATAACTATATTGGCGATGTTGGCATCCTTTTTGAACTCTGTTGTGGTTGACTTCGAACCTGGATCTTCTTGTTCATGAATAGAATTCTTTTTGATGTATTCTACTACTACTTGGAATTGCTATTGTAGTCCTTGATCAACTATTCGGCTAATATAAATCAAATTATTACTCGTGTTTACGTAGATTGACATGGCTATCGGGGGTAACGTCTACATTGATACTAAAGGGCGTGGAACAGCTCAATTGCAGGTAATGTTGATGACAGAAACAGGTTCTATACGTTTTATTTCTAAGCAGTTAAGCAATGTATTCCTCCTTCCAATACACTTTTAAAATCAATAGAATTTTGGTTTAGCTGCTTCCTGTTTATCTCGTGTATGTTTAACATTTTGCTATTCGTAATTTATCTTGTAAAGTCTACTCTGAGAGTATTTATCGAGTTCATGTAAGAAGATAGCCGATACCATACACAGTCGTGCTTTGGAGCCTATATAGCACTTCTGTGATTATTGAATAATTTCATCTCGACAAAGGACAGCTTTCTTCCTTTGGTGTTAGGAAAGATCCTCCCTCCCCGGAAGAGCCGCCCGGAAAAATTGTCCCATGAAAAAAGCCCTCTATGACATTTATCCCCTGGAAACCTCCACGTATTAATAAGTATCATGGTTTGTTACCAACTGTCAAAAATACATTGTTACCAGCTGTCAAAAATATAAATTGTTACCAACGGGTAGTAATTCTTAAGATTTCCAGGAAGGAGATAAAAATTATTTTTGGAAAATTCATGCAGTGTTCTTGCAAAGGAAGAGCTTGAATTTTTTTCCATACGTTCGAGGACAGATGAAAGAATCATCCACAGTGAATAACACGAGAATAAGGTTTGCGTGACCGACTGGGTTTGGTAGTTGGTCGTGGTCTTGTTGTTGCAATCTCTTGTTGTTGCAATCTCTTGTTGTTGCAATCTCTTGTTGTTGCAATCTCTTGCTGTTGCAATCTCTTGTTGTTTCAATCTCTTGTTGTTTCAATCTCTTGTTGTTGCAATCTCTTGTTGTTGCAATCTCCTGTTGTTGCAATCTCTTGGTGTTGCAATCTTTTATTGTTGCAATCTCTCGTTGTTGCAATCTCTCGTTTTTGCAAGCTCTTGTTGGTGCAATCTCTTGTTGTTGCAATCTCTCGTTGTTGTTGCAATCTCAAGTTGTTGCAATCTCTCGTTGTAGCAATCTCTTGTTGGTGCAATCTCTCGTTGTTGCAATCTCAAGTTATTGCAATCTCTCGTTGTTGCAATCTCTTGCTGTTGCAATCTCTTGCTGTTGCAAATCTTGTTGTTGCAATCTCTTGTTGTTGCAATCTCTTGTTGTTGCAATCTCTTGTTGTTGCAATCTCTCGTTGTTGCAATCTCTTGTTGTTGCAATCCCTTGTTGTTGCAATCTCCTGTTGCTGCAATCTCAAGTTGCTGCAATTTCTCGTTGCTGCAATCTTTTGTTGTTGCAATCTCTTGTTGTTGCAATTTCTCGTTGTTGCAATCTCTTGTTGTTGCAATCTCTTGTTGTTGCAATCTCTTGTTGTTGCAATCTCTTGTTGTTGCAATCTGATGGTTCACTGCAGGTGATCGATCCTTGGCAGCTTATCCGCTGGTTTAGCAGAGACGGTAGCCGTTTCTCTTCTAGTATATTCTAGAATATTCCAAGATGGTCTCGTGTCATAAACTGACATGTTGGCAAGGGCCGCCACAACTTGCAGGTTTCCCCAGACTGCACTGTTTTGCTCGCAACTTACTACTGTACTATCGCTGGGGGGCTTCGTGGGTTTTAGTATTTTGTACACTGCTGATGCCACTTCTAGGAGTAACACCTCCTTCCTGGTCACTGTTGTCATTAATCCTTGCTCTGATCCATTTACCTTGAGACCTGAAACAACAAGGTAACGATGAGAAGATACAAAATCGCATAGATTTAGCAAGAAAACTTCACCCATCGGTGGATTTGAATTATGGCTTTTTATGAATTAAGACTAATCTTTTTATGAAGTAGGATTCACCTGTTAATGAATTAGAATTGGGTACTCATCTGTTTGCGTATTTATCTATATTTTTCCAGATTGTTACTGAGTATAATGTGCCTCGAATCGAAAATGCCGTTTGTGGTTATGACCTCATGGTAGATACAGTGGAACAAAATAGCGATGGAATAATTTTAAGTGATGATCACAGAAGGAAAGAGAACGGAGCCAAAGGGAAAAAGAAAAGTAAAGGAGGCAAGGGGAAAAAGAAAGGTAAAGGAGGCAAGGGAAAAAAGAAAGGGAAAGGAGGCAAGGGAAAAAAGAAAAAGAAGGGAGGCAAGGGAAAAAAGAAATGGAAGGGAGGCCAAGGGAAGAAGAAAGTAGACTGTAATGATCCAGCAAATTCTTATCGAAAGAAATGCAAAAAGTTATTAAAGGAACAGCAAGCCCAAAGTGATGCCATAACTAATACGATCATGATGCAAGTTTGTGTCAGGTATGATACACTATAGTCACGTATTATTGTTGTTGTAGATCCTTAGCCATTTGGCTGTGGATGCATCCGTTGACCAATGCTTCTTCTCCTGTGTTCTCTATTCATGGCTCCTGCGTTCGTCTTGTGCATGTTTTAGCTCCGATCATTCCTTTAGATCATCCATCCATTGTTTCTGGGTCCTTCCTCTAGTTCTAATTCCTTCAATCTTCTGGCTTGACGGATCTTTGCCTGCACTTCTTTGTCTGGTTTTCCAATTTTTTTTGTGATGATGGCCTCTAAATATTCAAAACATTCTACCTGTTCTGCAACCTGGTCTTTTACGTTGATGTCTAAGTGAGACTCATTCGTGGGACCTGTGGTCATCACTTTACTTTTTGCTGTGCTGATCTTCATCCTGTAACCTTTTGCTGTTTCATGCAACTTTGTTGTTAACTCCTTGGGGTCAGCAACACTTGTAAGTCAATATTGTCAGCAAACCTCAGATTTGAAATCAGTCTGCCACCACATTTGATACAACCATCAAATCCCCTATGTCTTCCTCTATAATTTGTTGCAAGAAGAGATTAAAAAGGACTGGCGAAAGTAGACACTTTTGTCTTACTCCCACTGTTGATTAAACTAGTCGCTGAAGTTATCGTCTACCACTACCTTGGTCTTAGCATTCTCATAAAGATGTTGCATGCGTTCTGTCATATCTTTACCTATGTTGCATTTCTTCATTGTGTGCTAAAACCCATTATGCCAGACACAATCAAAGGCTTTGGGGAAATCGATGAAATTGTGGAAGGCGTTCTCGCTGTGAGTATATGCTTTTTCAATTAGAATCCCTAGATTTTTTATTTGTTCTTCATATTGCTTCATCCTTAGTGTTATCCTTCTTTTATTGCACTCAATAGTACTTTAGTGACTTATTAAACCTTTTTATTCTAAAGTCTGTGCATTTTTTTTGCCATTTGTCTTTTTTGCAATCGATATTAGTATGGATTCTGTCCATTAAGAAGGCAATTCTCCACTTGAAAGAATTCTGTTACAGAGATCATGGAATATGCTTATAGTCCCTTCTCCTCAATTTTTAATTAGCTCTGCAGGGATGTTATCTGCACCTGATGACTTGTTTGTTTTGAGCTGCTGAACTGATGCTTAAACCTCGGCCCATATTATGTTGCGTTTTTTCTCTTCCAGTTTGTCAACATTTTCTCGTGGTATTTAATGTTGCACCTCTGCCGTATGATTGTAAATTTCAGTGCAATCAACTGTAACATTCCTAGCAACACACTATCTCTTTATTTGAAGCTATGTTCTATGTTATTGATTGTAATCTTAAACTTTACAATCATGATCTGTGCTTAAAGAGTGTGTGTGTAATTACAAGCTTATGCTGTTTTGCAAACTCTGTGAGCCTTAGTCCTCTCTCATTTGTGTTTGCGTGACCATACTTGCCAATTTTGCGTTTCCAATGTTCATATGCATCTGGTCGAATTTTTGCATTCCAGTCGCCTTGCACTATGACAATATCCTTTTTTGAAATTCATTTGCGGAATGGTTCTGACTCTTCATAGAAACCTTCTGCGTCTCCCTGTGGTCTCTCGTTGGTGCATACACTTGGGTGACAGTTATGTGTATGGTTTGGAAGATATTCTAATGGCGGTGATTCTCTCCGACTGTGTTTTTATCAACCATTAAGCCTCGACCACGTTGATGTCCGTTCTCTTTCCCACTAAACCAAGCTTTATGTCCTTAATCAACTGATATTCTTTAAATGTCCTATTTGACTTTGTTCCTCTCGTTTACTATGATTTTAATGGTGTCCCTGTCTTTCAGTGTTCTTATGTTCCAAGTTCCAAATATTTTCCACTGCTTGGCAATTGAAAGTTTGTTGGTTTGCCCATCAGTAGTATATTTGTCACTAGCTCCCCTGTGGACATCAGAAGATAGCGCGGTCGTTGGTAACCTGGGCCTCTGATCCGGTATGAGAACTCTGTTAGATTGCATTGGTTGATGAGTAATTCAATAGGCAGGATAATCCAGTGGTGCCTATCTCCTCTCTGGACATGGATGGCCGTTGGCTCTGTCGAGCTCATGCGCACTTTGACAGGTTTTGTTTTTATTCCTGCTGGGTGTCCACACCCTCCTCGCAGTATAAGATGACTACACTCATCTTATCACGTAGGGGAGCCGGCTTAGTCGCCGACCAATCAACCATGAAACAGGTAGTACTGGTTTACACGATACCAGTAACAAGTCCATTACCTGACCTGACATTGTACGAATATATTTCAAATCATTTATGGTGACTAGCCTTATTAGCACTTACGTTTTGATGTTTTAGAGCTTTGGAATTATGTACTTTTATGTTATATACTTTTATGTAATGTGCATTTATGTTATATACTTTTACGTTATGTAATTGTATGTAATGTGCATTTATGTCATGTACTTTTATGTTATGTACCTGTATGTTATGTGCTTTTATGTTATGTACTTTTATGTCATGTGCATTTATGTTATATGCTTTTACGTTATGTAATTGTATGTAATGTGCATTTATACCATGTACTTTTATGTTATGTACCTGTATGTTATGTGCATTTATGTCACGTGCATTTATGTTATGTAATTTTATGTTATGTGCATTTATGTCACGTGCATTTATGTCATGTACTTTTATGTTATGTAATATTATATGATGTGCATTTATGTCATGTACTTTTATGTTTTGTAATTTTATGTAATGTACATTTATGTCATATACTTTTATGTCATGTGCAGTTATGTCATGTGCATTTATGTCATGTACTTTTATGTTGTGTAATTTTATGTTATGTGCATTTATGTTCTGTAATTTTATATACTTTTATGATATGTACTTTTATGTTATGTGCATTTATGTCACGTGCATTTATGTCATGTACTTTTATGTTATGTAATATTATATAATGTGCATTTATGTCATGTACTTTTATGTTGTGTAATTTTATGTTATATGCATTTATGTTCTGTAATTTTATGTACTTTTGTGTTATGTACTTTTATGTTGTGTGCATTTATGTCACGTGCATTTATGTCACGTGCATTTATGTTATGTAATTTTATGTTATGTACATTTATGTCATATACTTTTCTGTCATGTGCAGTTATGTCATGTACTTTTATGTCATGTGCATTTATGTCATGTACTTTTATGTTGTGTAATTTTATGTTATGTGCATTTATGTTCTGTAATTTTAT
>JANTCA010083715.1:0-14311 GCA_024741275.1 Chironex yamaguchii | reverse complement strand
CACAATATGTTTGGTTGGAATCACAATATGTTTGGTTGGAATCACAATATGTTTGGTTGGAATCACAATATGTTTGGCTGGAATCACAAAATGTTTGGTTGGAATCACAATATGTTTTGTTGGAATCACAATATGTTTGGTTGGAATCACAATATGTTTGGTTGGAATCACAAAATGTTTGGCTGGAATCACAATATGTTTTGTTGGAGTCACAATATGTTTGGTTGGAATCACAATATGTTTGGTTGGAATCACAAAATGTTTGGTTGGAATCACAATATGTTTTGTTGGAATCACAATATGTTTTGTTGGAGTCACAATATGTTTGTTTGGAATCACAATATGTTTGGTTGGAATCACAATATGTTTGATTGGAATCACAATGTTTGGCGGAGGTCTGCGCTCTCTGAGTGCTTTTCTAGTTTCTATCTTTTTTATCCCAATTCATAAAATATTTCCCTGCAATTTCCTTAAATCAAGTGCAGCTGGATCACAACTGTTGGTAAGGGGGCCAGCCCAATTTACACGTGACCACTTCCTACCTTTTACCGCAGCAGAAGCTAAGTGGAAGGGAGATCAGTTTGTGGATTCGACGCACTGACAGGGTTGTATTACGTCAAAAATGATACAGAACGTTTCAATGTGAAGCACCCATTGTCTAAGGAAACGATTATGGTAATTGAACACACCGTGCTATCAGTGGATCAGTGTAACTGTAGTATGTACTAATCGTACATAGCTGTGTGACCAAAGTACTAATAACACGGAGATGGACGTCGTCCTATACAACAAACAGTGTAGGAAAGAACTTCATGCAACTGTAGTTTCTTAGCTTGGTAGACCAAAAACATCTAAATACAGGGACAACTTTAGCACCCGTGAATTATACTGTTAGGGTCACAATAGATATGCCTGGTAATCTGCTAATAGATATAACTATCAGGCTAATAATTCTTAAAACAAGAGCCATGACTTTTTATGTTTTAAACTATGGTTTATTTTCTTACGCTTCGTCAAAACCTTTTTACATCTTCAGAGAAATTAACATATGTGAATGTAACATCTAACATAGTTTAGAACAATACATAGTATCGTAAAAGGCTACAGACTGTAGAAAGGTGTAAGCGTAATCACAAAACAAACAAATATGTACCATTACCGCCCTTTTGAAGAACTGAACGATCCATCCGCGAATCTTTCGACCTACAAGGCCTTAGTCATGCGACAGAGTATTGCATCCATGTTTTGAGTATTTTGTGATTCATATTTATGATGACAACGGCATTACCTTTGTCAGGATTGAGAATCAGCATGGAATTGTCCTCTTGAGGCATGCAAGTTCCTCAGAAAATAATGGAGATGTTAGTCATCCGTATCTACGTAAACTGGATAAAGCTATGTTTTTGATTTGCGTTTTATCGAATTCTGGGGAAGATCGAGAGTGTGGACGGATCGCGAAGTTCTTGACTTAGCGATAGAAGTGTTCGAAAGTTGAAAGGAAGGTATGTTCCTTTACTGACTTTGGTGGCAGAGAAAAATTAAGGCCAAACGATGAAACATCCTTTTCCTTGTGGGTCAAAGTTCGATTAGAAAAACTGAAAATAACATCCTCAGGGTTTTTTCTTTAACAGTCCACATTATTTGTAAGTCCCTTTCTGAGACACACACTTTTACAGTCCTGTTAGTGGCTTGTTAATTACTCGTACACCTTACTACAATCTGTAGCCTACTATGATACTACGAATTGTTCTTCTAAACTATTTATAATGTTACATTCACACATCATGTACATTTCTCTTAAGATGTCAAACGTTTTCGACGAAACGCAAGAAAATAGTCCATAGTTAAAAACATGAAGTCACGGCTCTTGGTTTACGAATTATTAGCCTTGTAGTCATTTTTATTAGCAGAATACTTGTATGTTTTCAGTCCACGTCTCAATTAGAAATACCAAAGTTAAAATCACTACATGAACTCAGAGTAATGCAGCAGTTTGCCACTAACCTTCATAGCAGGCCACATATCCATTAAAAATTGTTTGTCTTTAGTTATATAGTAATCTCTATACACCTGGTATAAAAATAGAAAAGTGAAACGATCTGCAAGATAACGAAAACGTTCGAGAAAGCAATTAGAGTAAGAAGAAGAAGAAGAAGGGCAGGAGGATAAGGTAGGGGAACGGCATTGCAAGGTAAAAGGATGTGAAGGAAGGGTGAGGAAGAGTAAGAAAGGGAAGGAGGGGAAGGAAAGGAAGAGTGAGGAGGAAGAGTAAGAAGGCAAGGTAAAGAAGAGTAAGGAAGAAAGCTATAAAGGAGTGTAGACGAAAGATTGACGAGGGAAAGGGCAGGCAAGCAAGAGTGACGAAGGAAGGATTATGTGGGAAGGTGTTGAGAAAAGTCGAGGAAGTGTCTGGGGGAAAGGTAAAGAAGAGTGAGAGGGGAGCAAGTGAAGAAGAGCCAGGGACGAAGGTTGAGGAGGAAACGAGAGGACACTTGAAGAGGGAACGGGGGGGGGGGGGAGGCCAAGAACGTTGAGCAGGGAACGAACGAGAGGAAGAGCGAAGAGGAAGAGTGGGAACGGGAGGTAAAGAAGGGTGCTAAAGGAAGCTAAATATGAGTGAAGAGGAAAGATCATAGAGGGAAGGCGAGAAAGGGCGAGAAAGAGCGAGAAAAGGGAAGGTGAGAAATGGTGAGGTGAGGAACGCATGGAACAGGAAAAAGGATAAAATAGAAAGCAAGAGAGTAGAGGGACAGAGGATAGAAAAGAGAATAAAGAACGTAAAAGCGCAAGAGCAAAAGGTACAGAGCAAAGAAAATGAAGGAGAGATAACGATGAAAAGGGAAAAGGAATGACGGGAGTGAGAAAGAAAAGTGCGGGAAAGGAAGGAAGGAGGGAACAAGATAAAAGAAAAGACTAACAAAGGCGAAAGGAGAAGGTGGACGAAGAAAAAAGAAAGGCGGACAGAGTAGCGAAAAAAACAACAAACGACGTCGACAAGGAGCGTAAATAATGATGAGAATGATTGTCATATTGCAGACAGTGGCACTAAAATTTGACAAATTTGTTATGCAAGCATTTAAGACATCCATCTAAAAGTTAGGCAGGATCAAAGTGAACTTGACAACAAATCCTGTCAACTTTTGTCAATTAATGCTGTTCAGAGTACTAATCAATACAGCAGTTTACCTGAAGTACAAACTTGAGATTGAGATCCTTCCAGCAAGAAGTATCATGAATTGTATACGAATTAATCTTTAAAAATGGTTCCTCGTCTGCAAAAAAGAAAGCATGACAAACATAAATCAAATGTACACAATACTCGTCATATTTCAAGCCTATTTACAATCCATATCAGCCTTAACAAAATTTGTAGTCTCTCCTTAACATATTAATTATAAATACTTTAGCTTTAAGTTTTCACGTACTTGTGACAAAAATATTCCCTTTCGACCTCTAACCTGCACAAGCACTTTCTAGAAGCAAACTGTCCACATCCCACAAAATGATAAGTCCTGGTCCAATAAGGAGCTCAAGGAAACATTCTTCATAACTATATACAGTCCGTGTTTTGCTAATACCGCAAAAACGTAAATGTTCAATACGTAAATGTTCAATACGTAAATGTTCAATACGTAAATGTGCAGAGCGTAATACAATTCAATAAACGGAAATCCAAATCAAAACTTCCGGTTTTGCTTCTACAAACTTGTTTCTTGAATTTCTTTTTCACTCGTCAGGATTTTTTATTTACAATATTTTGGTGTTTATATACTAACAAGGGAGGCTTGTTTCGTGAGTTTGTTATATACATATACATATATATGTACATATATGTATAGATATACACAGATCCAATTCCTCTATTATACGCCAATATCAAATGAGACATACCTGGATCCCCCATATCATGAGGAACACACCCAGTAATTTTTCGCGGTGCTTTTTCGCCATCCATCATCATAATTCTTTCCTCCTCGTCTGCTTGAAGCACCGATTGAGCTGCAAAGCGAGATGAAATATCAAGGGAAGCATAGAAGGCATAGAAGACGAGGTCTGATGCCACTCTGGCACACAATACCTCAAGCCATACACGCCAAAAATGTGTCCTAGTCTAGCCTATAAATACTGTCTGACTCTCCTAAAGGCACCTGCCCTTCTTACCCGGTAAATGACACTTCTTAGATGATTGATTAAAGGAAGGGGCGCTATCGAGGAGAAAACGATGATCGTTTCCAAAATGAGTGAAGCTCAGATTCAAACTCATGACATGAAGCCTAGAGGAGATTTTCATAACAATTTACACCACCATGCTCCGAAACTAGCTGTTGTACTAATATGAGACATAAACACATAATTAGACAAGTGCATGTATACATGTGTATATGACAGTCCTTCAGCAGATCTTTGTGCCGTGATGGCATGGAGGTTTTAATGCTGGTTTTCGAGTCTGAGGATTGGTGGTTCGAGCCCGGTCGCCTCCCTTTCGGAGCAGCTATTGTGGTAATGCTCCACTCATGAGTAATGAGGCGACGCAATGTAACGTGAATAAGTAACATGGAAGCATAAGAGCATATATCATGTAATTATTAGATCAATGGAAGAGTTACTTACATATATCATATTGCAAACCCAATTCTAACTTCGGCCACAACATTGCAAGTGCCCAAGATGCATAATAATGAACATCATAAGTATTATACATCCGATATTCGTGACCTAAGATAAATGAGGGAATGAAGAAAAATACACAATAGTCTCTTATGTATTAAAGGTATCCGGCGCTAAAAACATACTCGTATTTTCTCGAATAGAAGCCGTCCTCGAATGGATAAAAAAATTAAATAAAAGCTGCCCTCGAATAGAAGCCGTAGTTTATATATGAAAAAAATAATTAAAGCCGTCCTCAAATAGAAGTCAGACCTGTTTTAACAATCTCATGCATAAAACGAGATACCTCTGGGTACAAACATTACACTGACAGTATTGATACAAATATTGAACGTAAATAGACACTTTAATAAGAAAAAAACAAGTATACTACAGAGATGTCAATTAAGTTATCCTCTAAGATTTTTTCAGTCAGATCTGTTTCGCTGGATGTGAAAGTATCAAATGATTTGATGATAATATCTTCATTTATCTTTTCCATGACTCAACCACCCATTTTAATTGCAATTCATGGCTTGGTGGCTTGCTTATACCACCCTTAGTATACTCCAATGACAGAAGAAGTGATTAGAAGCCGCCCTCGAATAAAAGCCGCCTTCAAATAGAGGCTGCTATTCTTCTAAAAATAACCTAACAGAAGCGGCGACTTCTATCCGAGAAAATACGGTACATTAAAGCTTTTTTCGCCTGACACTCTTCAGAGTATAAATCTTCAGGAAAAAAGTATAGTTATGCGGCAACCTTTTAATAACAAACACGGATCGTATCTAGCCAATCGTAAAAAAGAAAGAAAAAGGCAAAGAGAAAATGAAACAACAAAGCATCATTGTATTAAGTATGTTTCATACCGCAATATCGTAAATTTTGAAGGCGATTTTCAACTTCTGTACCAGAAAAAGATTATTCAAGTGGGTAGTAAAGATAGTAGATGCCAACCTAGTTCAAGCAATAACAGGACTCTGCCTGGTAGTGGTCAAGATGATTAGGATAGTGATGATTATGATGATGATAATAAGTGATGATGATAATGCTGGTGGTAGTGCTGGCAACAGTAGTAGCATCAGTAGCAGCAAAAGAAGTAGCAAGGGTATCAGTGCTTAGTGTAGCTGAAGAGCCGCATTGACATCTAATAATGACAATTCCAGTAGCAGTACGTAGTAGAATTACACAGCCATAGCCCACCAATATCGTGCACACAGATACACACTGTTATGAATAGCGTTCACTTCATTGTTCGCTACTGTAAAAGGCACCACTGACAAAGAGTAATTATATCAAATAAGCACTCATCAATAACCGTTGATTGTAAGAATAGTTCAGGCGTGATACCTACCTTCAAGATACGCAAAACGCCCGTATTCTTTAATCAGCGGAGGAACCGTCCGTTTATGCATATCTTTGTCTCGTCTGATATCCAACCATACCGTTCCTCCATCCGCAAGAAAATACAGTTCATTGAACAGAGCTGATTTGTACCAATCTGGTAATGAGCTAGTGATCAAATCAAGCAAATAATTAGCAGTGAAGCATAGGTTATGACAACAAAAGTAGTATTAGTGTATTGATTATTGTAATAAAATGAAGAAGGAGTTGACTACAACTGATCTGGAGTATCGACGCGTTAGATCATAAATGAAGACACGCTTACGTGAGTGACCAAGCACCCCACCCGAATTCATCTATAGATTGGAGTAAAGTTTACAAGATTACTGGACGACTAAAACGCCCTTTTACATCTTCTTGTCCTAGTAAGACACGTCCTCGTATTATCTTCCATATATAATCGATACGTGTACATTACCTAGAAATTCTAAAACTTATATACAGCAACATAACTGGTTAGACACGTCATAGTTAGTAATCAACACCCAACCCTGAAAGGGCCTGTTCGTTACCAGCAATAGCTACGTTGAAATTACAAATGCTTGACATTTATAGGCATGACAGACGGACAATTACAACCAAGTTTACCCGACTGAGAATCTTTCGACCATTCCGACGCATCCAGCTCAATGGCGTCAGATTTGCACCCGGAAGATCATTGCTAGAAGCACACATATCGTTCTCATCAATAAGGGCAGCATAAAAGACTTGCCTAGCTTAAAGCAGTGCCACTGTGTCATTAGAAGATATCATAGTAACTTTAATAATAAATTCTCCATCAGATTTTATCTCAAAGAAGAAAATTTTAAAAATAAAATCGGTGGCCACTTTCCCCGTGGGATAAAATAATAATGGAATAAAATTTTATCTGACACTGGATGAACACGAGCGTGCAGTCCTTTATCTTACGATACATAAATAAAATGTGGACTGTTCCACCACATAGTAACTCAAACTGTACGAAAATACAGAACTTAAAAGTAACCATACTCACTTATCGGCCAGTATTGGGTTTTGCCATTGTTCTATATATGATTCCCATTCCGTGTAATGCTGCAGAGCGTGACAGCAAAGGCCTGGAGCTGCGTTACCTTTGTCTCCAAAATAACGAGTGTACCTCCTGTATAAACGAATGAAAGTAAAGTAGATTAGATACAGACAGCATACAGACAAGTGCTTAGTATCAAAATAAAACCTTTAATTATCAAACAGTAAACAATAGTACTGCCCACCAGTAAGTCAGAGTGGTCTGGGATTCCAATCTTTTATTGTGCGTGGTACTTTTACAAGTTGATAACGTGGAGAACTTATGACGTACAAAGAAGACAAATATAAAAGCATAACAACCTCTTGAAAAAGCAACGTGATTCCCCTCTGACAATATTTGCCCCATAATACATCAGTCTTTGCTTACGTTAGTGGATTACAGACAAATAGTAACTGACATGTTCACATTCCTGTGTATTATTACTAAAATTGTCTATTCTTACAACCGTTCTAAAATCAAACGATCATTAAACGGTAGTCTACAGAATCGAAGTATCATCACCCTGCTAACGAATTTTTGGAACATTTTTCAACTACCATTTACGTTTAGAGATTCTAGAAGCCTTACTAGCAGGGGACAGTATTCCTATCGAAACCATGAGTTTAAGAAAGTGAAAAGACAGTCCCTCGCATTGCGATATTAACTGTTGGTATTAGCGATAATAAAGATTAATATGACACGTTTGTCAAGTTTAGGCCATCAAGATAGCTATCAAGTGGTAACTGATAAAAACAAAAAGCGTTATTACAAATGATTCAAAAACAGCACTTGTTAAATTTCTGTATTGTCACTACACATAGTTCTATTATCTTAAAAGTAAAGGTTTACTATATCTCCCCCTCTCTACACACACGCATGCATGCATGCATGCACACACACGTATGCAAGCAAACATAAACATGCACACACTCACACACACGGTTCATGTACTGAAAAGCGTAAAACGTTGAGACTTTCAAGCATGTTTTTAGTACAATGTCGTAATTTTTCTAAGTCTTGTACCACGAAGAGATTGTTCACATACACGTTTGTTCCAAGCCCTCACAGGATCAATCTATTTCCATTCCCACGTTATTCTCGTCTACCGCCCTCCAATTATTTGGTACTGCAGAATACATATCAACCAACGAAGATTTGAGAGAATTACCTACAATACTTGACTCCATTCTTGGCACCAAATTCTACAATGGGCATATCCCAACTGATAACAAATTCCAATTCCTTTGATTTCAATGCTGGAACTGTTGTCTTGGCAGCAACAGCGGCAGCCAAAGCCTGTCCAGGTAATGACTTTCGATTTGGATCTCCTACATTGAACGCGCAAAGGTCATAGGACAAATTACGTCATCATTTGAAAAGTTAATTTTGGGGAATAAGAATGTGGTAGATCGCAATCCAAGTCAAATACGATACTTCTAAACATATATACATGCAGCAAGATCTTCGGAAAGAAACTTAAGTGTAACTTTTATGCCTCATAATTTGTAATCATAATCATCATTCCAATCTCATCTCAACTTCAAGATTACTTCTCTCAACTAAATCATTACCAGGGGCCGGATTTTACATAAATCACATATCTTTTTCCGAAACATATTTTTATATATTTTTCGTTTTTAGCACATAAATACATATTTTTCGTTTTCAGCACATATATACATATATTTCGGCGATTTTTAGCACATAAATACATATTTTGGCGATTTTGTAGCACATAAACATATATTTGTGCGAATTTTTGGCACATAAAACCACATATTTAGGCAATAATAAATACATATTTTTGAATTTTTTTACCACATAAATTCCGGCCCCTGAGATTCATTACAATAGAATACACTGCTATTCTAACTTAGACAACAATAGTTTCAATTGATTAGAATGTTACAAACAGAAAACCTATATTTTCCTTCTACTAATGCCGACACTAATCTTGAGTAGGCACTCAACACATCAAAGGGCTGTTAAGTTAGTCAGGTTCCTTAACCTCGTTTTCGTCTACATGAATATGAAGCACATACGTAAATATCATATCATAACAATAAAGAAGAAAATATTTTAAGTTATACAAGTCTATACCGCAACCTACTCAGAAGGAATGAACACTAATGTTACTGAATTCGCATGAAGGGGTGTTAAATCCGCCATAAATATCTCTACGTGCTTATAAGTGTATGTTTTGGCATTGGTAGAAATTGCGCTCAAATCATGGATTGGGGCCTTGTCGTGGCATGGGAGCTTGCGTACCCTCGTGACCCTGAGAGCTATACCAGACAAGTTCACCTATACTGGAAAGGTCAAAGGGTAGGGGTCAGATAAAAGCCAATCCCTGGTCCTCAGGGTTGAGTCATTCCTGGGCATCACTCAGGAGGCTATAAGAGAGCGGGGACCAATGGAGGAGCTTCGTTGCTGCCCTTCACGCCAACGGGAGTAGAGGGTAGCAAGAAGAAGAGAAATGGCGCGTATGACAATGGAAACACGGAAAACGTTTACCTGTGTACTTAAGATTCTATAGCGTATTAGGAAGCAAAAGTGACCAGAAGGCACATTTAATAATCAGTTCTCGAAGGGGAACGCATTTTTGAGAGATGCGCTTAGGTACAACACTAAAAAATCCAGATAGAAAAAACTCTTCCCATATCGAAATTCAGAAATCATGACAACAATAGTCGGTTAATCATTGATCTCTAACCAGTATTCCCGACGATCAACTCGTCCGAGTTATCCTTTTTGAATCGATCCATTCTTTTATAACAGGACTGGCTCAATTCCAGGGGGGGGGGCTAATTCCAAGCCGGGGCATTCAAGCAGATGCTCTCATTTAAGTTAATACAGTATAAAAATCGGAAGAATCCTTCTATGGTGTAACAATAATAATACTATCAATAGCTATATTTGGTTACAAGGTTAGCAGTAGTTTACTCTTTGTGCCCAAACAAGCCACAAGTTTCAAATGTTAAGATCAACGTTTTCTACAACTAGGAGCCACCGTGATATAGTGGATAAGACGACGATCTTGCAAGCCTTGTATCCCCAACTCAATGTACAATCAATGTGCTCATATGTATTGTGTTTTGTGAAGACAATGATAGCGACGATGATAATGATTGATGATGAACGATTGATAACAATGATGATGAATGATCGATAATAATGCGATGAATAATTGATAATGATGATAATGGTGACGACGATGATAATTGATTGATTGATGATGATGATGATGATGATGAATGACAATGATGACGATGAATAATTGATGATGAAAATTATGATGATGGCAATGGTAACAATGGAGGTAGTGTCGATGGTGATGGTGACGATAGTGATGGTAACGGTAACGATGGTGACGATGGAGATGGTGATGCTGGTAATGGTAACAATGGAGGTGGTGTCGAGGGTGATAGTGATGATAGTGATGGTAACGGTAACGATGGTGACGACGGAGATGGTGATGATGGTAATGGTAACGATGGTGACGGTGATGATGGTGACCGTGGTACAGGCAACGACGGAGATGGTGACAATGGTCGTGGTGTCGAAAGTGATAGTAAAAACGTTAACTACAATAATGGTAGTGTAAACGATTATGACCATGACGATAACAACGATAATGATGACTTTGTTATGCCATTCAGTGGTACCTGACTTTTTTTCCGTACAGCCTAGACATATTCAGTCTATTAATGTCTGTTAGTTCACGTACTAATATGAAAGAAATTTCGTGCTGAAGTCTCCACGTCTCTTCATTTTCGTTGAAACATGAAATATTTCGTGTTCACATTTGAGTGATAATCGCTCCCGTTATGAAAGGATCAACACAATCAACCGATCTCCATATCAAATATTAATGGTTTAAGTCTCCATGACACACTTACCTGCTTTTGTGCTTAGCATACCATCCTCAGCTAAGTCTTCCCATATTTTTCTGCAGGGTGTTTTTGAGTCAAATGCAACTTTCGATGTTACAGCTGTTTTGGGTTTGTCATTCTAGGTTTGAAAAAAAATTACACGAGTATCAAAAAGGTGATGTCCACTGAAAATACAGTAAAAAAACCGGGGCGTGGCTTCCTAGTATCTCATAATTCGTTTTCAAATATCCTTAACGTACAGTCGACAGCTTAACTGGTAAACGTGTGGCTGGAATCAAAACCAGCCAAATTTCACAAACAAGAAATCTGCGTGTTTTGTTATCTCTAGAGCGACAACTGGGGTTGCATTTCCAAGTCCAGCCCTGGGCTATATAGTGGATTCCCTCGACAAAGTTCTACGCACTGTGGGCGGCGGAAGCCACCCCGGATAGCAAGCTTTTCCCCCGGTTCAAACGCTCAGATTAGATGTGCCGCCTGGTGCAGATGCTTTGTAAAATGAACTTAAATTTGGCCCAAAATGTGGCAAGTCGATCGTATTTCAGTCTAATAAAGTCGTAGCTTTCCACCATATTGCTAAACATAAAAACAAATAATTAAGAAATCAGATTTCTTATTTTCTTCGTCCAAATAAGAAGGTGATGTCAGTTTCAGTATACATATACTCTCGCTTTTCAGTCATCTAAAACCTCAAAATTATTGAATCAAGGGCTCTACAAGGCGCAAAAATATATTATGTTTTACAGTACGATTTTACCATAAAAATGGACTCTTCTGTACCTCTAAATGTGCCGAAAAACTCCGGCTTTAAGCCCTTAAGCGGACCCCTGGACCCTGCCCGTGAGGAGCGAACGCTCTGTTTGCTCTGCATACTACGCACTTTGATATTTTATGCAACACTAAATTGACTCTAGCTAAAACCATGTCTCTGAAATAACAATGTGTATGTTGTGTGTAATAAGAGAGTGAGGGTTTTAAATCAATCAATCGATCAATTGACAAGTCAACCAACCCATCAATCAATTGACAAGTCAACCAACCCATCAATCAATCAATCAACCAATCAACCAATCAATCAATCAATCGTGTAATCAAGTAATAAGAACATAAATTAAAATATTAGTATAACCACCGGGGCGTCGAACCCGGGTCTCTCTCTCGACTGCAAATCTGACGCCTTTCCTACTGAGCATAAACAGCTCAATAAGAAGAGTGGAAAGACTATTAGTACTATTAGTCATTCAATCCGGGTCGTCTGTCCTGTTATTGGGTGTCTGTCTATTGGTGTATATGCTGTAAAAGCGGCATATGTTTTGTGCCTACAAGGGATCCATTTATCACCGTTTGCATTAATTCCATGTAGAAGTCGACAGGGTGGTCTGTGTTAAGAACAAAAACTAAGGCATGAGTATGTCCACCGGGGTGTCCAATTCGGGTCTCACGACTGCAAATAAAAAACCCTACAAAAACAATTATGATACATACTTCCAAGATCTGCTTTGCTGCGATCGCAAATGTGAAAGGAGTTCTGGGATGGGCATGATACATTAAAACACCCGACACATCATGGATAGTGCAGTTTTCTTTATGATTTCCATTCAAATTGACTTGAGTAAAGTCCTCTGATTTCCCGACTCGCCCATTGTTAAATCGAACTGATCCATTGACTTCGCGTCCTAATGATGAATCCTCTTCTTGTCTCTGAAGTCGAATTTCACTGTACACTCCTTTACAGATAAATGCCTCGTTATAATGACCACCAGCCGTATCCGAGGCTTCACCTGTTCCATTTTGGAACGAGAACATTATCGACACATCCAAGTCTTCTTTACCAAGGTTTTCGACAGTCCAAACAAAAACACCGACGGGGAGACTGGTATCCTAATAACGATCAGAACTAAAAATAATAAGACCAAGTCGAGGCTGATATTTGAAATGCTTGACATTTCAAGATAAATGAAAACGACATACCAATACCCCCATCCCAATTACTACCCCTGAGCAAAGCCAATGCCCACCTCTACAATTCAATAGGTAACGGAAATGATAGATACTGTACATGCTCGATGTAATGCCCTTGGCGCCAATTAAAAAGTTTGGGGGTGAGCGTTTATTTGCGAAGGGAGCTTATTCAAAACAATATAACTTTGCTTTCTTTCTGCCAACTGTTTTCTTGGTTAAAATAGTAAGAAATGATTAATAAACAGAAGCTATATGTGAATGACTGGGTATGAAATATTTTCAATATGAAAGAGCTGGCCGTTGACTGCAAAGGGTTGATTGAACAAATTTCAATAAAACTATCACAGTTGCTGCATCAATTTCCAAATGTTGAAACTTTAACAACACCAACGGTCATCGGGAAAACAAAGCGACAAGGACTTGTGATCCATGCAAAAAATATACCAAGTGCAGATGACTATAAAAAGAAAGCTTTTTGAGTAATTACCCGTCTCATTTTCTGATACAACAAACTATACAAATAAGCGCCCAATTTCAGCTTTTATTTCATATTCGAATTACCGCTCATGGTCGCTTATTCGAGAGCGGAGCTTATCAAAAATTAAGATTTTTTTCTGGTCGCTGATTTGAGAGGGGCGGTTATTCGATAATAGGCGCTAAATCAAGTATTTATGGTAACTTCCATCAGGCAGCGATATTAAATTTATTCCTAAGCCACGCAACTCTATAAAACTACAAACAAGGTCATACCTCATATCCAAATTAAGGTCAGTATAAGGTCCACATTCAAAGCATAGAAGTACACTTCAGTACTATCCCCCCTACCCAATACAGACACACACCTGCTTCGCATATACAGGAACAGGGACAAAGTTTTCATAAATGATACCAATAATGAAGTGCATTAGTACAACATTACATGATATCCAAAAAAGTACATACCAAGGGCGTTTGTTAGGAATGCAGTCTTGACATAATACCAAACAAAAATGTTAAGTAAATATTCACCTTGTAATCGTCTGGAAATATTGGGGATACCTGTCTGCATGTTAGACGCACATTGTGGGCTGGAATCTCGTAGATGGTCCATGCTCTTGGATAAAGGGCGTGATAGACTGCATTGCCACCTTCAAAATTCCAGCGCCAGCCTTGAAGTGACTTATCACAATTCAGTCGCCCACTCGGTGATGTCGGGTTTAGCACTTGCTAACATATGTGACAGACAAATAAAAATGACTATGTATTGAGGTGTTCCTGATGTAATACTACTACTACTACTACTACTACTACTACTACTACTAAACAATAATAATAATAATAATAATAATAATAATAATAATAATAATAATAATAATAATAATAATAACAATAATAATAATAA
>JANTCA010083692.1:15698-29291 GCA_024741275.1 Chironex yamaguchii | reverse complement strand
GTTGGTTCAACATGAAACAATTTGGCAATCATTTTGCTTGATTTATTTCTTTTGCTGTGTGGTTGTTGTTAGAATCTGTCGTCTTTCCTTATTGCTTGTTGGTTCAACATCAAACAATTTGGCAATCATTTTGCTTGAATTATTTCTTTTGCTGTGTGGTTGTTGTTAGGATCTGTCTTCTTTCCTTATTGCTTGTTGGTTCAACATGAAACAATTTGGCAATCATTTTGCTTGATTTATTTCTTTTGCTGTGTGGTTGTTGTTAGAATCTCTCTTCCTTCCTGTTGTTTGGACCAATGTGCAAACACTTAAAATGAGTGTACTTGATCTCTAGGTCTGCATTAACACCCAAAAGCAGCTTATTTTCTGCGGAAATTTGACTGTTATTAACAAGAAATATACAATGATTCATGTGACAACACAGACCTAATAAGGCGTCATTGCTCAAAAGTCAAAATACGTTGAGCATACAACCCAGATAGTCCTTAAAAAATTCCATAGTGCCTCTTCATACGATAACCTATTCGACCATAATCAACGCCAAAAGGAATCTTTCATGCCTTTATTTGAATTAATTTGAAAACATAGCGCCAACATGCAAACAAAATCTCACTTTACATTCAGTTATGACAACCCTGTCTATATTTGTTTGGAGCTTGTCACAATTAGCACCCAAGTAGCTTAAATGTCGGCATGTCTAGTTATATAGATATTATTCTGATACCTGAGTATCACATTGTAGAGATGCTGGTGTATGGTAATATACACGGTTCATTTTCTCAGGGACACTGAATGAACTACTTTTGCCCATTCAAGTACATCATGTGTACATTATCCAAAACTGCGAGCCTCCAATCAACCAAACTGACATTTGAACTCATCATCAATTTAAATTTCTACCGTTCCCAAACTCCAACTTAATAAGTATTTTAACATTTAACCATGCACATATAGTTTCAGTACACTGGATTTCCCTTTGTTTAACACTAGCAGGAATGCAGTTTTTTATGACAGTCCTGTCTATATTTGTTTGGAGGTTGTCACAATTAGCACCCAAGCAGCTTAAAAGTTGGCCTGTCTCTACAAAGGCTGAATCCACTTTCATTGTAAGATGAAAACAGCAAATTTTAGTCCAAATTTGATTCCTAAGAATTTTTATACATAATGACATGGCATGAGAATTACTTCACAAACACGGAAAGAGTGTGTAATATGACCTATTTCACCAAACGTATCTGAAGATATGATGAACAATGTCAGATTTTTTTACAATTTTATATCAGACTCAATGAATTTTTTTCCATTTCCACGGATTTTCACTGAATAGTAGACATTATTTTGATGTCTGAGTACCATATTATGGAGATGCTAGTGCGAGGTTGTACACAGAATTCGTTTTCCACAGGGACATTGAAACTTTCTTGAATATCAACAGCTTTCCTATTGATCAACAGTCATGTGAAAACTATCGAGATGGTCGCGAACTACTAAAAACAGCTTTCAGCTATTTACGCACACCCTGTTCAAGTTATCCATAAACGCAAGCCTCCACTCAAGCAAACTGATGTTCGAGCTTATCAGCAATTTGACCAACGTTTTATGGTGGAAAACTCGAAAATCGCCTTGAAAATTTGCGACATAGCGCTAAAAACTTACTTCAAAGCTTTCTTCGTCTGACACTCCTCAAAGTATGAATCATCAGAAAGAAGAGTGTAGATATATGGCAACCTTTTCATAGTAAACATGGATCGAAACTAGCCACTCATAAACAAGAAAGATAAAAAAAGAAAATGAGAAAACAATGCGGTATAGGAAGACTACGGGTGAAAAAAACGAACTCTTTAGCCTAAAGCGTCCCTCTGATTTTGCTTTAATGTAGACTGACTCAAAAAAACTAAGATGTGAGGACGATCCAGCTTTGCCATTTAACCGACAATTTTCGTACTTATACATCTTGGCTAATGTTAACCTATGGCAGAATCGCATGTTTTGGCAGTTAGTTTAGGTTGGTGCTTAACATACACTGACTGGAACATGTTGTTTGATCCTGTCACCCAGTCTTGAGAAGTCTGACCTACATAACGAGCTTTCCATCGGCACAGAGAATCATATACTACTTCGCTTTCTTGTGTGGTACGCACACAATCCTTATGAATGGATGAAAAGATCTTCCCAGTCGTAAAAGCAATTATTGGACTCTGGGAACAGCAGAGAAACATTTCACTACAACTTTTTTCATCGGTGTTTCAATGCAGATTAAAACATTGCCAGCCAAAAAAGTCGTAAGCAAACAGGACATATCTGAGGCACAAACCGTTTTCCCAGATGGAAAATCAGTTATCTTTTCTTGAGAAATTTTAGAAACAACATGTCCTGGATACTCGTTTTGAAGGGGAATAGATTTATTTTAGTTTCCCCAACTCTGAATTGAACTTAGATTTTTATAAAATACAAAGTGATCTATGGACATGTGTCCTGATAAGGTTGATCTTTCTCTCTTTTAGACAAAAAAATCCCAGTGAATGTACTGGCCAGTAAAAGCTTCTTTTATGTCAAATTTACTAAATTAGTCTCACCAAAACATCAAGATAAGGAAAAACCTGTCTTGCCTCCTTTCGACTGCACCTTGGAGTGTTGAAGTTAATTTTGTCTGTCGCAGTCCAACTCTGTTTTAAAGATAGCAAAAGTACAGTCATCGACATAGTGAAAATAAACGGACATTTTTTGAGTGTCCTCTTTCAGAATTCGCTCCACGTGAAAGCTTACAAAATATTTACTTCAGTTGGCGCTGCCTCATTGCCATTCTGTCCTTTTATTGATAAACTGTGCTGTTAAAACCTAAATCAACACCTCCAGTGAGATATTCCATAAACTCAACAAAGATCTCCTCTGGGTGGAGGACTTTTCTACATGTCCCCTTTTCAAGGCATTGGTATATACTTCCATTGATTTATCAAGGGTGGCATTAATAAATAGGCTACTTATGTCAAAAGAACACACAAACGTTTCATGAGAATCTATTTTGAGATTTTGAATAAATTTAGCAATAGAAATGAAATCTTTGATGCACGTTTTGCTACAGGTTTTCAATGCCTGTTCTGAAAGGTTAGAAAGCCACTTACCCAATTTATGATGACCAGTCTGTCTGCATTAACAGAGAAATAGTCAGCACTCTGTACACAGACAGGGTTTGTTTTGTCACTTGGCCGCTTCCAATAATGTTTTGCTTATACATTTTCTATTTGTCTTTTTTCTTTCTTGTTTACAATTGGCTAGTTCCAATCCATGTTTCCAATGAAGGGCTGCCAAATATTAATGCCTCCTTTTCTGATGTTCCGTACTCTCAAGCGTGCCAGACAAAAAACTTTTAAGTATGTTTTTAGCGAATGAACATGCGTGATACATTACGTCATGCAAATTTGGTAAAGGACAACAATGAGACAAGGAAAACATTTGGACAATGGCAGGCTTTCTGAACCATTTTGGTACATGCAGAACACGAACGCAACTATCTTTGACTTTTCAACACATGAGAAATATACAAGCACGGGAAAAATAACAATATTGGATTTTGTTTTATTCAAAGCAACCGTTCTTGTAGATGTCAAGGTTTAATTCATAAAGCAACTGGAATGTTATGGTAGGAACAGGGGCGGATCCAGAAATGTTTTTGAATGGGTGCAACATGTGGGGTAGCTGCAGTGGGCGATGTCGGGAAGAGGGAGGCAGGAAGGCCATAAACATCCCTAACTTTTTCTCCCGATGGTCGAAAAATAACTAGAAAACTGGAAAAAATTAAATAGGGGGTGCCTTACTGCTCAATAAAGGAAACCTGAAAGGATGTACCGTTTTACCAAGAAATATGATTATATTTCTTGGTAAAACGGGTACATCCTTTCAGGTCTGCGAGTCAAGGTTCAACAATCCCAGCTGCACAATATTTACAATCATGCACGTCAAATTAGCAGGTAATGCCCCTGTGTAAATATTTTTATTGCCATGAAACTAATTTTCCGTCAGAGCTGTTGAGACGGTTACTTTCAAATATATACCATTATTCTTAAAATGTATATGTTGTTTACATTTTGAATGCAATGCAAACCAGTATGAAGTAAAGAATAACTTCCCTGTTAAGCCAAAATGAAATATCTAAATATGAGATATGATGATTTGCAGTACAAAGGGAGCTGTGATTTGAATTCAAATCAAATCGGGATGTTTTTATTAAAATGTTTTTTTAGCTGATTTTTTATCTTCATTTGGGACATTTGCTGACAGAATTATTTTAACACAGTATGGATTTTGAGAAAATTCTTTGCACAAATTACTAACACAGTCATTAACATTTTCTTGTCTTTAATTAAAATGTAACATTTCGAGGTTATTAATGATGTAAAGCTTCTTGTGTATTATCAATGATGTTCTTCACTAGCAACAGTGAAAAACAGGGATTAAAAGTTTCACAATAACGACCTTTGAGTTGCACCCATTCCAAAGGTGCAGCCTGTGTGCTTCTTTTGTCTTCATGAGGCTGCTGACTGCAAAAGAGATTGGGGACCGGTGCATCCCTGTTGCCAATTGTAGCAAGACAATTGAGCTGTCACTGAAATTTGATTGATTTCGGTGCAAATCTTGAATGTATTGAGCAATAAATCGATCGTAGGTTTGGGTTATAGTTGTATGGCTCCTCCATAATTACTTCTAGTTCAAATTCTGATGCGGATGACATGGATGAGACCTGAGTGAAGACTTTACGGAACGGAAATACGTCTTATCTCTGTCCCGTCGAGTAAAGTCTGCACGCAGGATAAGAATTTTGGACATTTCTATGAACAATGTTCAGAGTATTTTTCAGCCAATAATACTATCGATAAAAATATAGGAAGTTAGATTCCCAGAACAGAAAGCTTGCAATCCTCCATGCATTTAATATTGAAATTTGAATGAGTGCATCTGCACTGGTTGCACTCCTCTGGATCCGCCCCTGGGTAGGAAGTCTCTTTTTCGTGGCTGACGTGAATGGTTCGCATCTTGGTTGTCGTGTTTGATATTCCAGCAGTAAGTGTGCCAACATTCGCGCATCCAGGTCTTTCTTGATATTTGGTTTCCATTTCCTTAGTATCTTAGTGGAAGCATCCACGTTATTCGTGGCTAATATCACCACAATTGGCAGGAAACCTATCGATATGGTTGTGCAAGAAGTGCAGTTTGATACTCATGTTAGCTTTAATACATTGATATGCACCTAACATGCTTTGTACGATTTCTATGAAGTTAGCACCTCTCCTATTACCAAGGAAGTTCTGTACAACTCGACAAAGCCCCGCCACGCATCAGCTTCAAGTGGATTCATAGAAAGTAGAAAGTTCTCATCTTGCATTAATTTACAGATGTGAGGTCCATCAAAGATCCCTGCTTTAAATTTCTCAAGACGCAGTCCTGGAAATTATTGGCAAATGTATCTGAAGCCGCTTTCCATCTTTGTCCCAAGCTTTTAATAATTGCTTTGTAAGTCCCAACTTTATATGTAAAGGAGGTAGTATTATCCTGTCCCGGGTATAAGGGGTTAGTCTATTATATTTTTTCTCTAGCTCTGACCATTTCTCGAGGCTCCCCATCCTTTTAAACCCAACAGTTGACTTTATCGCAACTGTCCCACATACATACGAAGCACATACGTGTTGTATAGCCAAGTTGCATTCCAAGCAGAAAATTCACCATTTTCAGATCGCCACAGATTGTCCAGTTGTGATGGTAGTATTTTATGCACTTAAGAACCTGTTTAACTGGATTCATACTTCTCCTTCAGCATTGTCGAATGACCTGTCGGAATTGACGCGCATTATGTAACAACACAGATAAGCGTTGATATAAGCTTTAAGTGAGCCACGTTTACTTTTCTTGTAGTTGACCGCTTGGTTAATTTTGCAATTCTCTCGTCAGTCCTTCGAATGGCACATTATTTGTTCGATATGATGGCTAGAAATTTAAGTCAGCGGACCAATTACACTTCAGTGGGCCAATTACGGATTAACAACCCTCAAAGTCAATGACCGCATTAGGCAACACAGGTGATGCAGTTAATGTTTGTGAATGCAGGGGGTGGAGCAAGCTCGGAAAATCTCTATCCACGGATACTCTCTCGCCTTAAACCTATGATCAAGCTATTGAAAATGTTGACAGATAGAAATTATAGTACACTTTTCAGCACGGGAAATCATGTAGGCATCCCATACTCATATAAGTATCAGTGTTTTCCAAAACCTAATACTGGGCATTTTGTATTAAATTACATAAATTTTACGAGTTTTTGTACATACAAAGCTGACGTGCTAGGACGAAATGGTTGGCATTTTTGAATCAGCGCCCCAAAATTAGGTAACGTAGATCGGGGTTGAGTCTGGCATAAAAATTGTGTTGACCAGTGTTATCTAAATGACAGCTTTACACTCTCCTCCGTAAAAGCTGGTAAAATGCATAAACTTAGCTGTAATGAGCAACTAATTGTTCTTATTTTAAGGGCTAGTGCTAACACACTATCTTTAGTTGACGATCATTGTTGGCTACGCAGAAAACAATACTCCTATGTGCAAGCAACGTTTCATGGCTGTTCATAAACTGATCGCACTAGACAATTTCATTTGTAACCATCGTCAAAGGCAAAGAACCATGGATAAGCAAACAAGCGAGGATAGACTAAGAATCGAGGATAGGCAAATAAATAGACAAGCAAGGAAGTGACGATAGGCGAATAGGCAACGAAGTAAAGGTAGACAAATAGGCAACAAAGTAATTGTAGTTAAATAGCTAACGAAGCAAAGATAGGTAGTAAATAGGCAAAGAAGGCAGTATAAGCATTGAAGCGAGGATAGGAAAGGGAGGAAGTGAGCGTGGGTAGCCAACTGAGCAAAGGCCTAGTATTTTCTAGGATAGCTTGTTAGTAAAAAGGTCTTTTGCAGCTTATTAATTCTTTTCCAGAAAATTGTCGTTCAAGGAAACCTTAACAGCGAAAAATGACTCGTCAGCTAGTGCTTTAGCTTTTCATCTCTTTTTGCAATTGTTTATGACCAAGTTATTTTGCATTTTGTATCAAGAAACAGAAACAAAAATTTAAAACACGAGTGTTTATCGACTATAAATCTTAGTGTCACAACAATTCCAAACCATATCACCTATGAATCAATTTCCAAAATCAAGAGTCTCATATAGTTAATGATTATTTACAAAGAATATAATAATACGGGAGGTATGTTACTACACTAATACATTGTTAATCATTTCAAATTTTAGTTTGAATATTTGTCCAGTTCATTTTCTTGAAAGCGTCCAGGGATGCTTTCCTCAACTGTATTTTGCTGAGCTCTTTCTTGAGATCGGGGTTCATCTAAGTTTTGTCGGACGCTGTTCTCTAACATCCTTTTTCGTTTGGCTTCCAATCGCAAAATTTCACGACGTATGGACCGAGCCAAGATAGCTTTACATTCTCCAGGATGTCGTTGACATAGTTCCTGGATTAATGATGTCTGAAATAAGAAAGTCGAAAACTAGATTACCACAATAAACTAAATTCCAAATGCAAAAAATAATGGGTCTACATATGTCATCTTTCTTAGTCTCAGGGGTGTTTTAAATGCCAATAGTGAATCTGCCACTAGACATTTTTACCCGTTTACACGAGCAAAATGTGATTCCCAGTCGGAATCAATTTAGGGATCGAAACCAAAATCTGCAGCCGTTTACACGGGATCGATCCCACCATATTATGCGTTTACACAGAACAAATCACATTGATCGTGAAAAGAACATCGAAAACCTTCTTCAAAATACGTCTTATTGAATAATCCAGTAACCTTGTTCTCCATCATTGGCAATTTGGGATCGCTCCCATTTTCTTTGCCTGTTTAGACGAGATAGGTCTATCCTGGAACCGGAACGCTCTCCAAAGCGAAACCAAGTTAGCATGGATAGTCAATAGATTCCGAGCCTTTCCGTGTAAAAGGAAAGCCAATCCACACTAGTTTAAGATCAATCCCGTGTAAACGCGGTCTTTAAGGCCGATTTTCCACTTGAACGAATTTTTCAGCGAATTCGTCAGCAATTTTGCCGAGCGTGAACTGAAACAAAATGCCAATTCCGGCTTCTCTGCCGTTGGTTCTCTTCTTGGCGAATTCGCTAGGAAGCTGAACTCCTTTAAATCTCGGATTTCGCTAGCGAGAGACATCCCGATCGCTGAAGCATTCGCCGAAAAATTCGCCTAAGTGGAAACCGGCCTTTATTTGTCTGGTGCATTCTTTGTAGTCATGCTTGCAGAAAAGTTTGTGGCAGAGAGGCCATATGTTTCTTCATCTTCCTTTGCATTTTTTGCGTACAATTTACAACGCACAATTGGCCAAGTGTAGGTAAAACGTCTTGCGGATGACGTATCCGAACCACGGTGCCTACCTTCCACTGACAACCAGCAATCCAGTTGCATGGCATTCGCTGTTTCGCTCGATGTCATTTTCGACATAATCATGGTATCTATTCACAGTACTTGCTGGTTCAAGAATAAGTCGTAATAATTACACAGATTTGGGTATGAGAATCCTTTGACGGGAAACAAGTCAGATAAAGCGTAACTTTTCAACCTAAGACTCGGTTATTGATCGACGCCTGCACCGGGCCTGACACTTGACGAGATTGAGATAGTTCACTTCTCAAATAAGTTAGTAGATAGAACCTTTGATTTCTATCTGTCACTCAAACACGATCTGATTAACTTATAATCAATTGCTTCAAATTGAGCAGAAATTCTTCAGCGTGGCAGTGAAGAATGAAATATTGCCGGCGGCTTTAACTTTTTGCTTTCGACTGTTAGGGTTCTCACAATTGTCCTTCTTTCATAAAAGTAAAATTAAGAAGACAGCACGATTCTTTGAATTTTTCCTTGTTAAGTCCGACTTCCTAGTCATCACCCAAACAACAGCAGAGCAACAAAATGTTATTTCGTTGCTGATGCAACTCTAGGCTTCAGTGCATTGACGAGGGTGGAAAGCAGCCATGATCTAAGGCAGTTTCAACAAGACGAGGGCAAAGCGATCGTCTAATGAGGACACGTGTCATGCTGCAGTAAATGACTATCGTTTTTTGAGACAGTCCCTACTGACCGCAAACCGTACAGCTGTCCTGCTTACTTGAAAATCTTGCTACACATTGTGAAAAGGTCCTTAGTAATTCATCAATGAGCAAGCAAATGGGTGTCTACTGGGGAGCACAATTACAAGGGACATGTTTTTGTGCTTGCAAAGTATCCATTTCCTATAGCTTAAGCAAGTTCCATACTCGTATAGCCATAATAAATTAAGAATAATTTGCTTAATACAGACAAAGTACAAGGCAGACAAGCTCAGGCTGAGCCAGGTTGGTTAAGATAAATGACGTTTGTGGGCGATAAGTCGCGAACACAAAGTAGTTAAGCAACTTATATTTAAACACGAAAACAGAAAACAAATCTTATTAAGAGGAGGCTATTCATCACAAGATTATAATGATGTACCCACAAAGGTGATTTACTTGCACCAAGTGCGTCTAAGTCTGGAATTGGAAACACCACTGACGTTCGAGTCTCGGGTCACAGACGATAGTCTAGAATTACTATTTTCCGGATTTAAAACATCGCTAAATATGAATTTTTTGTATCCTTAAATTAAAGTGACTTCCTTTTACCTAAATCCCTCCCCCGTCCAGCTTCATTGGAATAAGACGTGACTACAAGAATCACAGCAAAAGCAATAATTGTAGAAATTATCCCTTATTTCATACCAGTGCACAATCAAAGTTTTTTTAAGCATTTAAACATATCGCTACCACAGTTAATACTCATGTTCTAATTTATACCCTTTTCACAAATATACACATCAAGACGGCAGTTCCGTCTACGCTAACTCCGTTCCGTCTATGTCCTGCTCAGATGATCATAGTCATTTGGTCCGTTTCCTCCTTTATCAGGCTTTGAAACATCAAGTTGCATCAGCGTTGATCACTGAGAAGACCAAAAGGCTATAAAATTGTGTGTTCATACACTCCAGTACAGAAGGTCTATTGACTGGATCAGTTTAGACGTCGCATTTTAGTCGAGCTAACTTATATCATTCAAAATTTAACACAGACTCGACAAAAGAGCGTCTCCAATTTACGCGTCGGATTTCAATACCAATTAGGAATTGATGTTATGATTCTGGCATGCGCCTCTTAATTCGACATTAGAAAAATAGGGACCAGGACTTAAATCAGTTACATTTGACTCAACATAAATCCATCGATTAAGACCAAGTTGCTCTTGTGTTAGACAACTTAACAGTACATCATAAATTTGAGTCACGTTTCACTCAAGTTTAAGAGCTAGATTTGAACGATAAATTGAATTTAATTACGTCCGCCAAGGAGGTTATGTTTTCCTCTGAGATGTTTATTGTTTGTTTGGTTGGTTTATTGGTTTGTTTATTGGCAAAATAACTCGACACGTTATGGGCAGATTTTGACGAAATTTTTTGGATAGGCCATAAATGGGTTACCTTAAAGATGAGTGATTTTTGGTGGTGATCCGGATCATCGCCTGTCTTAAAAATGTCCGATATTACAGGAAGCTTGTTTACTCCGTTGTGCATACTATTTAACGTTATGTTGAGATGTGTGTTGCCCACTGAATATATGAGCCTTTGTCGGTACTTTGTAGGTGATGTGTAGCCTTCTGTTTTCCATGTATCACGTATTCCACACACTTTGATAGTATATAGCAATTCTAATTCTGGGAGTAGGTCATTCGTCCATAGCGTTAAGTGTTCTGTGTATATGAGTTCCTGAAGTTACTGATTCTTATAATAATTACTGGCGAATAGAATTTGCTGCTTGGCTCTGATAAATCGTCTTATAAGCCATTGCAAATAGTTTGTTTTTATGTCTGTCTCTCAGCGTTATTACGCAATACCTACACAACGGATCCTCATGAAGAAAAGTCAGACAATCAGTCTTGATCCAAGTTTCATCCCATTAAATTTTGGGATTCTGGATCACCTTCTCGGCAATGGAACCTTCATAGTTCTAGCGAGAGATAATGCAATTACCATATTAACATGGGAAAACCCCTGTTTATTGAATAACAATACCCGCTTGGCGGAGGTTGGAGCCCTCCGAGTGCTTTTAGGTATAATATTGAATTTGAGGCGGCCGAAATTTAACACAAGAATGACGTCTAAACCGGGCCTTATTCATCCTTGAATTAATTCTCCGAGTGCATCAGGTTTTGCTCTGTAGTTACCAATCTCAAATATTCTACCCCTTGGCTATCGTTAAACGGTTAACAATTACATCCAATTAAGTTTCTATAGTGCGTTGCTATGTTAATTAACCTTCCTTCAGATGCAATCAGACAATTTCCGTCATTAAAAGCACTTTTCCTCCGTCACGACATACTTGGCAAACAACACTAGAGGGGAGGTGGGGCGAACCAGAAAGATGACGTCAGAGAGACACTTGGGATATGTCAAGAAATGGTGTCTTGGGAAAATGAATATAGGTTTTATTTAAGAATATATTGTTGGCACAATCGTGTGTACCGTTTGCAAAATGAGACTCTACAATTTCACATTCTCTGTCGATGCAATATAAACCCTTTAATTGAACGGAACACAGAATTCTTAAAAAGGTAAACGGTGAGTTGCCGTATATTTGCTGTTAACTTCAAATGATTTTATCAATGTTAAAATTCATTATGAAACAAAAAGAACCATGAGATGACAACGAATAAGCTTTATTTGTTAATTGCTTTATGGACTCACTTTTAGGGGGCCATATTATAATCTTGACAATAACTATATTAAACGAAAATTGATCTGTTTACGTCGGACATTTAGAAATGTGCAATGAAGCAAGTGTAAATAATATTTTCTCATCAGTCAGCCTGTTTGTACAAGAACAAAAGTAAGGATGACTAAAATCATGTTTAAGGGCATGCCATTGCTTACAACATGTAAATGATAAATTCACTTTGTATAACAAATTCCGCCACGACAGAGTAAATTGTGATCTGTGACGGATTTGAAGCTATTTGTTGCTCAATTTAAACTCAATAAAGAATCGGCTCTTATCCCTTATACAACAAGGCATGGGGTCGGACTCCAGAGTTACATATCATGGTCATGGTCACCTTTAAGTGTCCGAAATCGTGTGCCTCCTTAAATCGTTGCCAACTTTAGCCTCAAAACAAAGAACTTCAAAGGTCCACCAAATAGGGGGCTCTTTTCATGCCAATATACTTCCAATTACCTCCGCCAAGGAGATTATGTTTTCATTGGCGTTTGTTTTTTGGTTGGACAGTTGGTTTATTATTGCTTTCTCAGCAAGGTAACTAAAAAAAGTTATGGACGGATTCCGACGAAATTTTCTGGATAAGTCAGAAATAGGCTAACTTGAAGATCATTCATTCTTGGTGGTGATCTTGATCACCGTCGGTATTTCTGTTTGTTTGTTTGTCTGTCTTTCAGCATGATTACGTAAAAACTACAAGAGAGATCCTGGAAACAAAGATCAGTCCTGATACTAGTGCCATCCCATTAAATTTTAAAGATGATCCGAATAAAATCCTGGATTCTGAATCACTTTTTCGGGAGTGAAACCAATAGACCTGGTAAGAGATAATCCAGTTACCATAGACGCAGGGGAAAGCCCCTGTTAATTGAATATACAATCTCCTTCCATAATGGACACGAGTTTGAATCCTCCCACTTGAAACTTCGCAAGCAAGCTAACGAAACATCTCCTTTCACAAAAAAACAAATCAAGGCGAAAATGACATGAACAGGAACTGGAGTAATTAGTTGACAGGTAATCGCACAGAAAATTATAAGACGTAATCCACTCTGTCAACTACTACATAGATTAGCAAAACTAAAGCCACGAGGAAATCACATTTGAAACCTATCTTCAGAAGCACACCTTACTAGTGTCAAACTGTCTGTTACCTTTGTTATAAAAACCCAGAAAAATTCCTGAATTATTTGATCAGCAGATAAGTGAGGTGTGAGAACGGATGCAGGAACTTCTTTGTTCTTCTTGCACGACCATGCATAATAAGTGACAGGTTCTTCACCTTTCTGACAACCATCTAAAAATTTCTAATCAAGACTGGACTCAAGCGCCATAAAAGCAAATTAAACATAAAGGAGAATTTCAACATAATTTCTTGAGCACACTATCACTGGCTGACGGAAATAAGTAATCACATGTACAAAACAATCATGTTTTGAAACTTGACAGAGAAATAAGCTGATCTCGTGTTTTTCTCGCTGTGTCTTGGTGGTATTGGCAGGTGCGTGATCAAATGCACACACACAGTGCGACGTCATTCCCTTTGCAATCCATGTATCATACACCAGGCATCTCCAACATGGAATTGCTGTAAAGGCATAATGGCGTAAGTATAAGTCGGTTTTAGGGCCTAATAATGTAGAGTTTTGGTAGGCGCGTAAAAAATATAGTTCACCTTTTTGGCTTACGGCGTTGTGTGCCACATGGCATGAAGCGGATAAGTAACAACCGGTAAACTTTTTGCTATCG
>JANTCA010083692.1:0-15598 GCA_024741275.1 Chironex yamaguchii | reverse complement strand
CACCTTTTTGGCTTACGGCGTTGTGTGCCACATGGCATGAAGCGGATAAGTAACAACCGGTAAACTTTTTGCTATCGCCGACTAAATATGAGGACTTATCTACGAGTACAAAGAATTTTCTCCGAGAAAAAAAATCCAGACGGATAGCTTTCCATGCCAGACGCAACACACAGCTACGGTCGGTGTTAGCTCGTTTGTTAGACAATTTTTTCAATTGTGCCACTTGCTGCCTATTTCTCTCGTACAAACAAATCTTCCCTTTGGTATCAGGTTTACATTGCTTTTAAAGCTTGATAATTCTTGTACTTGAGCTCTGGTTAAACATTTTTTACATCCTAATAATGTACTATCTGATTTTTGCTTGTCTCTGTTATTTCGACACAACTTCCATTCTCCCACACCCTGTAACAGCATTAGCCTCGTTTTAGTTCGAAGCCTCGTTATCGAGTAACATGCGATTTGTAAAACTTGGAGATAAGCTGAGATTCACGTGATTGTAGTCAGTCGGGTTGTGTATGTCTGATTGGGTGAAAGTCCCTATTACAGCACCCTGCTAACCAAACGATTTATGTTATTCATTAATATTTTCATGTAAATTCCACCAAATACATTCAAACATTCCACACCAATTAAATTACGTTCAAAAATAGAGGACGAATCACATTAACCTTGTCTCATGTTTTAGTCGTTACAAATTTGGGATGTGGCATTGGTTTAAGTGAAAAACATTCCTTCACCCGGCAGGATGATACCTTTTCAAGGCGTGTGTCTTGGAGTATCACTGTAATCCGCTTAAACATAGCCCTTATTCCGATCAAATGCGATGACCTCTTACCACCAACAATGTGCTGATTTTCTCGCGAATTGAGAAGACACGAAAAAAATACATTTGCTCAGCATTTTGAATTTGTCATGATGCTATTGGCGAGTCACGTCATAAATTTGCTCAGGAAACGTGGGTGACTGCCAAACGATCTATAAATTTTAAACTGTGCACTGAAATTAGTCCAGCGAAAATGTGTCGACAATAATCCCTTTCAGCAAATTTTCTCCACAACATAAATGGTATGCCTTTCGTTTCAAATGTTGTTTTGCAAGTGAAAACTAAAGAAAAAAAGCCTACATAACGCTGCAATCACCATAAGTACCATCCGGTCTTGCCATCTGTTCAT
Source organism: Chironex yamaguchii (assembly GCA_024741275.1). Lineage (NCBI taxonomy): Eukaryota > Metazoa > Cnidaria > Cubozoa > Chirodropida > Chirodropidae > Chironex > Chironex yamaguchii. The sequence continues at coordinate 14,426 of JANTCA010083692.1, read as the reverse complement.
ATTTGATAACACTCCCCAATACACGGAGGCAGAAAGCAAGACCACCCGATGTTACAATAAATTCAGTGATGCATTGTACCAACAATACTAACAAAGAAAACTTTTTTAGCAATATTGACGGACAGCGCTGGTACAACCTAACTTCACGTTACGAAAACACTAACAGGGATCTATTTATCTGCAGTCAAACATTGATGTAGAATGTGGCCAACATACGTTCACAGCGACAAAACAAGTACAGCACTTGCGGGCGGGGCCATTTGCAGGTGGGGCCATCACGTGAGTACTGTCCTCATGTGAGTACGGCCACCTGCGAGTACGGCCAATATTTGAGCACGGCCATCATGTGAGTACGGCCAATATTTGAGCACGGCCATCATGTGAGTACGGCCAATATTTGAGCACGGCCATCATGTGAGTATGGCCAATATTTGAGCACGGCCATCATGTGAGTACGGCCAATACTTGAGCACGGCCATCATGTGAGTACGGCCAATATTTGAGCACGGCCATCATGCGAGTACGTCTATCAAGTTTTCTCTGCATACTCATTACACCACCACTAGCAATAGCACATTGCGTGGATAAGTACAGTGCATATTACACGCACGTGTCCATTATTTACGTGTAAATGACAACTTAGTCATCTCCCTACATGGCTAGCAAATTTGTATTGGTACGACATTCATGCAATCATTACATAGTTACGGCCGTACCGAAAAACCGGATTACGCTGCTCAAAATATGTACATTTCGCATTACAAGGTCGAGAAAAAAGTGGAGTGGCACAATCGTCAAATCATGATCATCAAAAATTCACTTCCGAGAGAAAAGAACGTCGTATGTGCGAGTACTTATTATTTTACACACAGTCAATTAGTAAACAATTCTTTTGTTTGTGGATCAACTGGCAGATTGGATCATTGGTGAATGCAGCACGAGGACACTGTCACGTTTTGGGGCTGATCTTTACGACACGGTGTGACCACCCCCTTAAACACTACTAATAATTTTATGGAACATGTTTTACAGCACTGAAGGGGCTAAGAAACCCATTTACCACGTGTTTATACCACTAGGTTGAATACTAGTTTAAGACTGGGCGTATGGATACTTGAGAATAACACGGGAAAGTAGGGCATGCTTTCGATTACCTAATTTCTGAAACAAAAATTTACATACGTTGCGATCCCCATCGCATTGCCAAACCGAAACTTCCGTAGTCATTGTTTTCATCATGTCCACTAATTGTCAACGTGCGAATCACGCACGGTCGGTGAAGCAGCTCGGCCACCAAAGACTCCTAGCGTCTTAGTCTCTGAGAAGACATTTTGATGACCACACACCGGAAACCACTCCTTTTGGCTAGTTAGACGTTACATCATCGTCATTATCAGCAAGGTTGGAGGCAATGATAGCCGGAAACTACAATTGCAACCGTAGTGTCATGATTATAGGGTGACATCACTAACAACTTGGTGCTTCGAAAGTCGAGTCGTCATCGAAGGTATGGCTGAAAGGAGGAATCGCACGGGGGCTGTGTTTTATGCTTTGCTTTTTCTCCATTGCATGCCTTTGGCAATGTTTGCCGAACTTTAAAAAACAACGTCACAAATGTTTCGACCAGAACAGTTTGTTTGGAAAAATTTTTCTCCATAAATCGCAAGGTCTGTTTCGAAATGGTTCCAACAGAATATGACGACCAAATCTGTATCCCACGTTACATTCAAACACGGTTTTTTAAAAAAAGTATCGGACTCGCACTATCGTTTTCAAATGTCCTATTTTAAACCTGACGCCATATTTGTGCCACGTGAAGGACGCGATGACGTAATCATCATGTCGGGGTTAACCAGTGTCACTGTTGTATGATCTCTTAACTATCAGCTTGTTCATTTACGTACGAATTAAAAGTTAAGTTATGGAAAGAAACGAACCACAAGCATTAAGTGGGGCCTCAAGTTAGGCTTTAGGTGGCCCAATACCCACGATCTACCATCGGGAAGAATGCTTGGACCACGAGCCATCGAGAGGTAAATTTTGATGTCGTGGCTTGATAATTACGCCCTTACTGGGTAAACAAGCTCGTTCTTAATTTGACCCTTTGCAATCATCATAATTTCTTCCTCCTAGGTCCATGTGAAACGTGGCATGTTTGACCACAGCCTTCTACAAAAAAACTCATTGCACTTTTATACCGCTTTTTAAACTATAACAGATAGCCAGAGAGTGCAAATTACCAGCACCAAATTAATATCAACGTTACTTCTACTAACCAATGTTTTAGGGGTCCTAGTAGCCCTGTGTGCTCTACCAAAATGATACTTTGGTCAGCCTTAACCACCTTTCTAAGCAAGCCTTTTCTTTCTAGGAAAGAGGTACCAATCAAGCTTGTAACCAGAAACTAATTACAGTCACGTTGAAAATCCATGCTATCTTATCGTACTATGCTACTTAATATACTAGCGGACATATGCGAAAGGCTGAAAGTCCTTTTTTATTACTGCATTACAATGAATTGTCTTCTCTGCTAACTTACAAATCGTTGCCTCTCAAATAAAAGAAAATTAGCCAGGAACTCAGAAAATATTTGACTTTGACTTCAAGTCGGGGCAAATAAAATACATTTACTGTCCGAAATGTTTCTTGCGTCTTCTGGGTGTTACTTCCACCTGTTGGAATTATTAGTACTTAATGCATAAATTTTTAAAGAGCGCTTACATCTGCTCGTATTACATATGAATGTCAGGATAATCAATGATAGACATACATGTGACCCTTGCACACGAACTTTTTAAATGCCACTGCCCAATGTCATTCCGTTAACGACCCACCATATGTTTGCTGCAAGAAAAATACGATATTTTTCTCCTAAATGTAAAATTATGCTTGACCGAGATGTCGTCAAAACTATTTTTCGGTGACAGACTATACCTAAATCAATAAACAAGATTTCAGTTTACAAAATTCAGTAGCAGCCGACGTTAAACAAAAGTATTTCTAGATAAGAAAAACGGAAATAGGTATTATTTCAGCCAAAATAGTAGAAAAAAATTAATTTTTTCTCAACAAAAGATCCAATGGTTCAACTAGGCCACGGTGAAATATAGTTGGCAATAAAATAAAACAACATGTTCCAAAAGTTACGGCTTGCAAGTCCCGGCATGTTTTATGATTGCATTTGGAGACATAATTTTAAGCACTCCATTTCCTCACTCCCTCAATAAGTCAACACAACCGTGATCAACAACATGGGAGTCTTCTCTTTAAAACACTTTAAGTGTGCAAAAGGTGTTAATAAATGATGAAAGTGTTTACTTGGTTGACTGAATTTCGGAATGTACAAAGATTGCCTTTAATTTGCCACCTTGATAAAACATTTCAGCTGATCGTGTTGAATCAGAGCAATCTATATAAGATCGCCCTGTGTTGAATCCAAAGTACCTTGGTCTCATTTCAACAATTTATTGTAATGATCACAAACGCTTCAACAACGACCCAAATATTGTGTGACCACCAAGGTGAAAATCAAATTGCTAATTAGTAACAAGTCTTCGACACATCTTTGTGAAGCAAACTATAAACAGACATGAAAACAATCAAGTCATAATCGCTCTCCAATTCCGAGAAAAATGATTTACTTCGGACGATTAAGACTTGAAAAAATGTTTTCTGTTATTTCTGATATCACCAGTTATTTACTTCTAGACATCAATACTTTCCATTATATCCCTAAATACATGCAATTCTTTCAAAGAAACTTACCATAACTTTTTAGGCTTTTAATCCACAAAAAGCTCAGATAAAAATGCATGCTGAAATATTGTACACGCTGCTCTCTTTCAGTCTCATAAAATGTCTTCTTAACAACACCATTCAAACTATTTAACCTAGAAGAATGTGTTTTACATGTGTGGTTGTGCGACTTCGCTCTTTTCCTTGCACTAAAAATTACTATAACATTCTAACGTTACGACATAAAGGTGTCTGTTTGTTAAAATCGAGAAACTGAAATCATAATTTCATTTCAACACTACCAAAACCTGTAACGTGTATCGCTAAATGCCATTGTTCCGTCACTAAACTCTGCTACCAAATTCTTTCAAAAACGAGTCTTAAATATAAATGTATTCATTAAAACAAAACTTACTATTTGTCCTTTTGGTGCTGAAGGTGTTGCTCGTGGTAAGGCACCATTGCCAAAACCAGCAATACCATTGACATCAGTTAACATTAAAACCAGAAAAAAGCAACAACTGACTACAATCAAGGACATCAGTTTCCCCAACATGGTTCTCCTCTGTGTCCGTTAAGCAAGCACAAATTACTTAAAATGTGACTGTCTGGATGCACGTAACGATAAATATCGACGATATCTTCTTTATCACTTAAACCTTATGGTGGCAGCTCATTATAAGGACACGGCTTTTGAAGGTATGTGTTGACTTAACACACGGTCGTTTGCTTCTGAGTTCAACTTTTCTTTTGAAGGATTGGTCTTAATTGTTCAATTGAAACTCTATTTCAAAGGTGTTAAGTTGCTGAACCGGCCAAATACGCCCCCCACGTGAACTACCTGATCAATTCTGTCATGTCACTTGGGCAACAGGATGTGACTAGCCAGAAGAGATCTTAGAGTGAGGCTGGTTTCAATTGAGTAACAACCACTGCACTCCACAACTCAAAATATGCTTGGCTGTTAAAATATTTATGCAGGTTTTGAGAAGTAATGCAATCCCGAATTAGCCAATGTAGCCATAATTGGTGATATTTCTCGGATGTTCCCAGGCGTCATAAAGCTGGAATTTAACTCATTTGACTGCCGTCATCTTTCATTCACTCCACATACATCTTGTCAAGTTGGACCATATAGCGAACTTCTGTTCTATCTAAATAAAAAGGGTAGAATTTCACGAGCGTCAAGAGAACACAGGCTTTGTCTTGAGTAGTAGTTTAATTTCTGTAGCCATTCAAAATGTTGGCTTGATGACAGCGCTAACTAACGACAGTATTGTCATTTCAAACCATTTACGATCAGACCTTAAAATAAGAACAACTGCAAAAATATTGGAACACAGGCATTTGGCGCATACCATAGTTGTGAATTTACGATCAATGATGAAGGAATGGGTGGGTGAAACAAATCGTTAGCCAATATAAGATAATTTCTTGTATAAATGCTGTTTACAGAATGTACGATGCTTGGTGACAACGAGAATATAACTCAGAGCGGGGGCTTATCGTCGTAATGCAAAATGCAGTTCGGGTTGCTCCATTGAGATAAGGAAAACACAGGCTAAGATAAATGTTAGTGGCTTGTCCACTTAGGAAATAAAATGGTCCGGGTCACCTCACTTATAAAAAGAATGATCCCTGACATTGAAACAAAAACCGTACGAACTTGGCAGGAATAGTTGTTAAACAAAGAGATTGGTGACGAATAAGCTACTTGGACCTTGGCTCCTGCCTCGGCCCAGTTTCTTGGTGTTGCATACGTCACTGCACGATATATTAGATATCGTTATGTCAACATACGTTTTTACAGATTTGCCTTATATGTGGACGGTTTGAAGTACATAATTGAATGTTGATTTAGTTAAAGATAGACAACATGCGATGGAAAAAGCGAGTGTGAAACGACGGCTAATAAAGTTAGGTAAAGCTCGTTTTTGACTAGGTGAATTTATTCGCATGAAGCGAAGTTTTAGTCTAATTCTTTGCACTTTAAGAGTACAAGCATTTTGTGTTACTTGAGAAAACCAATGCTTCTAATGATAAGGTTCTCAGCTTTTTTCATCGTGCTACGTTCCCACCTTGAAAAGTGTACTCCATCATGTAGTCTAAGCTTAAATTTGCTCTTTTTCTTCCAATACTCGTAGATCTTTCTTATCTTATTTTTATACTTTTGGAAACGTCTTTTGTCTCTTCCTAGTAACAAAATTATACTCAATAATCGAGATTTCAGCTACAGTAGATACCTGAGCAGTCATCTCCCAAGATTTTTCATCAACAAATTTACGCACCAGAGGATATCGAAACAAAGATAGTTGGAGTTTCGGTGGAATACAAAATTCGATAGTCTTTTGCCGCGAAAAAATTGCTCCGCGGCAATAAATTCGCCTGGTGTAGAATGGGCCTTTAAGTGACAAAATAATATGGTAGCCAAATATTTGCCAATAGCATCCGCTAAGCTATTAAGGTTTAAGACTTCACAATAGGGCACTGCTGATGCCACTTTCCAAGATAACAGCAGCGATGATGTTACTCATTCACACAGGAGGGAGTAACGTCAAGGCCAGCCTGAGTGTTTAGCAAGCCTGATTTCTGTAACTTCTGTGCCCGAATCGTTATCAGGTTTGAACAACTTTTGTCTTTCCATGGTGGGGACTGCAACTTTGTAAGCCTCCTAACTAGAGGGCTTATGATGATAATAATAACGGTACTGAACACAATAATGACAATTTTCTTTATGGGTAATGGTTAGAGAAGTGATGGTGATGATGATAATAATGATGATAATGATGATAATGATGATGGTGACAATGATAGCGATGGATACTACATAGTGACGAGAGTGCTTATGATAATGATGATGATAATGATGATGGTGACAATGATAGCGATGGATACTATATAGTGACGAGAGTGCTTATGATAATGATGATGATAATGATGATGGTGATGATGATAATAATGATGATGATGATGGTGATGGGATGGTGATGATGATTAAAGATTGCAGTCTTCAGGCCTCTGACATTCATACAGATGTGTCAACGGCAATGTAAAGCTCCACTGACGAAACAGCCATTCTACGCTTTCATAAGATGTAATTGACTGATTTTCGATTGGTGAAAATGCCATTAAAACAACATAGATAAAGCTGCATGCGAAATCATACGACTTAAATACTTAATAAAATTTAGTAAATTATGTGCCCAGATATGGAAATAACATGAACTACGAACCACATAAAGTAAGGCCTACATTCTAACCCTACATGGAAATGCACAAATGCAACCATTAAACAGACAGATGTGGTATTAAAGTTTAGTAAAGAATATTATTTAAAATGGTTATGAAAGGCGACACGACAATGAAGGCGATGGATACAATCTGGCGATGATGATTGTAATAATAACAATGGCAATGACGACCCTGATCGCAGTGATAATGATGATGTTGATGACGATTACTAGGACCCTAATGATGATGATGATAATGATGATGTTAATGATAACGGTTATTATGATACTAATAATAATGTTGATGATCTTGATGACTATTGCTAGGATACTACTACTAATGATGATACTGATTTTGATGATAATCATGATGACGATTACTATGATACTAATAATGATGATGATAATGATGCTGATGATGCTGATGTTGATGATAACGATTATAATGATACTAATAATAATGATGATTATTATTATTATGATAATGATACTACTACTAATAATGATGATGCGGAAGAGAGGAGGATTATGATAATGCTGATTATGACGATGATTATCATCATGATAATCATCATGGTGATGAAGATCCAAATATGGTCGATCACAAGAGCAATCCGGAAGAGCTTTAACTGAGTAACTGTGGTATTAATTGACCAATAAGACGAAGGAAGTATAGGATATAATTATGTAAAGTAAAAGTGTAAAGTATACTGTATTTATGCAATTTTCTATAACAGATTAACTCATTCAGTGATGTCAACTATTAGATTACGATAGATGCCTACTGGTAATAGAGTATCTAACAATGTTCTTAAATAACTTTAATTTTAAAAACAAATGCATTAAATGTATAAAGAACTTTCATATGTACAATGGAAAACGATCCATTTGCGAATAAGCGACCCATCATTGTTGTACGACTAGTAACTACGTGCACTTCACGTTCACAAGCCATTACGACTTTGAACTCGTTAAATCATTTTATTGTAAATATTAAAATGAAATGAAACTTAAGGAAGAACTTGCAAGAGGATTTCTTGTATAAGCCATGGATCTGGAGGTGACAATTGCTCTATGCCATGTTACAACAATTCAGACAATTCGTAGATTGTTATAGTTACTCCAACGGGTTGTCTCTCTTAGTTTCTTTTTGATGTTACCTCCCATGGATTTGAATACAATATTGATCTCTGGAATTTGTTCTTGGCTTGAACGCTGTTAACTGGTACGTTTATAAATCTTTAAAAACGGATTGTCCATCATCGGTGTAATTTTTGTGAAAAAAATGAGAGGTCATCGGTACACTTGGATACCACCAAGTCAAAAATATCAGAACCATTGCATAGGTGCAAGAGCTTTCCTTTCGATTGTACCCAGATAACTTCGTCCCTCAACTAACCACGCTTGAGAACATAATTGAACAAATGTTTTCTTGGATACCCATTTTATCAAAATTGTCGATTAATCCAAGATGAAATTGTTTTTTCTGTTGACTAGATCATATCCTATGTTCGAATAAATTGATTTTACATCCATTCCATTTAAAACTGGAGCTTCTGAAGAAATTTCCAAACAATCAGTAACATCTAATTAATCTTTAATTTTTACAAGGGCAACTATTGTCCATTGTAATGTTCTTACTAGCTTGGTAAGGGCTGGGGATTTCTATCTTGGATTTTGAGAGAACTGACAGCTACACGAGGTGATCATTTGACAAGATTTGTTCATAATATCGTGTTCCTTAACGTGATTTTACCTCGGGATTTCTCTTCTTTTTTCCAATTACAGCCACTTTGATACTTGTAAGAGAGGATTTGCATCTTTAACATTAAATTCTTGGCATGAAATGATGATCCAGCCAATCTTTCTGTTAACAATCTGTCAAATTTGCAATGATCTCTGTTTCAAATCATTTGCACCTTCATACACTGTAAATAGAGTACCTCCATACATGAAACTTCCGTAACTCCTTTTAATGTAACAGAAAAAGCTACGTCAACTAGGTGATCTAAACAATATTACAACATGAGAGCTTCAGCCTTTTTGTAACACTGCAGCTCTCTTCACTTTAAGCTTTGCTTCCTTAGTCAAAGTCAAGTTAAAGATCATTCTCTTGCATAATAAGAATTATAAGACCTTCATATTAATAAGGGATTCACGTGGTTATGAATAACTTCCAGTCGCCTGTATTTCATCATTATTGGCATGACAAAGTGAGTAAGTGCACTTCTAATTTATTGCTTGTCGTGTAGCATTTCTCTTGCTAATATTTTTAAAAGATTATTGATGTTATATGAGATACGTTATAGATGGAAATTGGATCAGGAATAGCTCTCCATTAGTCTTGGTTAAAAGTTTTAGAGCTAATCATTCGTGCTTGTAGCTAAAAATTGGAACAAATGAAAACAGTAATTTATTTTGTAATTTTACTCGGCATAAGCTTATGACGTACAAAGGAGTTAGCTACGGTTAAAACTGGATATAGAATCACTACATGAACTCTTGAGTCTGTTAGTGATAAATACTTTCGAGCGAGAATTACAAATTGCTTGTCTCAGCACTTCTCCTACAATTTTAACGCCAAAAATCGAAGTAAACAGTAATTGGTAGAAAGGTAGCTGATGTAAACGTCTGAAATGGAAGAAGAAACTTTGCAATTTATTAGATAGAACTTCAGAATCACAAGAAAGCCATTCTATGTATTTTTAATCATATATAAAGTAAATCTGTTTGACTCCATTTTAATCCTGGGTGGTTTTAAGTGTATTACAATAAATAGTGTTATCATTAACCATTGATGAGTAAATACATAGCACAAGCTGCTTCCTGGTAGCATTCTGTCCCTTAATTGACGTTTGGGACGCTTCTATGAGAGATGGAAGTTTTCGATGACGTTAATTGGAATAGGTATGAATATTTCTGGCGTTAAAGCTCGTGTTTCTCTTTCCTTAGTAAACTTATGAAATGCTAAAATCTATCAGTTAACTTCATCAACATTGATTCTGTGATTTTCGAGTATTTGTATTATCTTTCGGCAAAAAAATCTATAGGATTTTCAATGTTTTACCAGTCTCAGAACGGTGCTTTTCGAAAACGTATTTCCGAGGTGCTTGTTCATGGGTCGTGATTAACTATCGTGTCTATTTAGATGCGATAGAGGATCGGAATAGCCAAGTAAGAAAAACACATCAACTGTGTCATTCAACTGTTCAATTATCAGAGTATATACATATCAATCAGAAAAGATTTGGTTCAAATTCCGTTCGAGTAAATGTACTTGAATTGACCTTCCTTGAATCGACGTTTTTCTATAGGTTTTTTGTATATGATGGTTAAAGATCCATTTTGCATAAAGATGAGATAAAATAATAGGCAGATGGTAACGTTTTGAACTATCTCCGGATCTCGAAGAGTCATGTAATTTCAAAAAACATATTTCTTATGCTTTTCACAGAAATTATCATGAGCAGGTGTTGTTTAAATAGCAATTAAAACTGGAAAAATTAGATTACGACTGAACGGACATAAGTATTGATGAAACACTTGACACACAACTTTACACTACCATTGATTCCCTTAGACGTGGAAATGCAGTGAAACCACGTCTCTGCAACCACCTTCGTACCATGTAAATTTGGTGGCATTAACGAGGTCGTCTTATTAACGATGTAGTCGTATCAACGAGGTGGTCGTATTAACGAGGTGGTCGTATTAACGAGTGGGCCAAGCTACAGTGTGTTGCAAAGTGCTTTTGACCTACATTTAATCAAAATACCTTAAATCCGCTGTAATGTACTTATTGCCTAAAAACATTAATTGAAATATTTATGCATTATCGAATTTCATGATAAGCTTCCTTTATTTATCGATTTATATTGTTGACATATTTAGGAATCAAGGTTCGGAGTTGATAGCCTAACGAGTTAAAAGCCTTAAAAACTTTTTCCGCGAAAATACTCTACTAAAGAATTGACATTAGCTAAAGTCTTCTCCTTCGCATGACAAAGTTCATTTTCGTGCCATTTACTTATAAACGTAGCAAAGTTTATTAAATTTTCTTGACTGTCATATTGTTTATTCCACTAAATTTTGTCCAAGAAGTTCCAATGTCTGTTCTTTGATAGCTTTGTGGAATATCTTTCGGCCATATTGACGCAGGAAATTTGTCATTATTCCATTTCAAGGCGTATTTAAACTTTTGGCGGCTACGACAATACACTTTTTTCGTTTGCTCCTTACAGACAGGTTTAATGAGATTTCTCTCACTCCGGAGTAGCTGTTGATAACATTCTGTTAACCTTACTGTCTTCAGGCTAAATGTGAATCTCAGCTTTACTTGTAATCTTTATTTTATAGTGTATTTTATCTCGGATGCACGAATGCTGGATAAATCCAAAAACTAAAATGACTAAGTGACTTTGGAAATAAATTAAACAGAGTCAAACTGTGACGTTAATTATAAGTATACACAGGTTATATGAAGATATTAGTCCAGAAACTACACTGAAAATTTCAGAAACTCCAGTAACATTTATTTAAAGAGTCTTGGGGATATAATTAAAATTATCTATGGATGTAACAGTTGACATTGCTCTTTACAGCAACAAAAGCTACTCAGTACAGGCAGTATAAGTTCCCGAGCACGTTACAATTAGAGCTAATTTAAATGACCACGCAAAAAATAAGGCACAAATATCCCAAGGCCCGGCACCTGTGATATTACAATCAAGATTGATATAACAAAAACGTCTAATATAGAAATTAAGTTGCCGCCAGTTTTTAAGTTTCTGATTGTATGAAATGTAAAGCAACGCTGTGTTTTTCTGTTGTATGAATTTATTTGTGCGAGTTAGATCGTTGAAAAACCGTCGATTTATGCTTGGCCGGTGTAGCGTCTACTTAAATCTTTTTCCTCTCTAAGTAAAATTAAAAAACATATGCTTAGTATACATATAAAAAATTAGTAGTGATTAATGTAGTACTTTACGCCAGGTCACACTAGTATGAACAGCTTAGCAAAGTGAAAAAGGTAAGTTGAGCGACCAAGTTACTGCACATTTCAGTCTCTGTAAATATGTCAATTAAATTTAAAAGGTTTCTCAAGGACTTTAGTGAAAGCAATTTCCAGGCACAAGAACATCTTGGGACTTAATCGGAATTTAATGAGACCAACGAGTAATAATGCTTGTAATTTTAACGATTTGAAGAGGAAAACAATTTGTATGCAAAAGTTGCACCCACACTATCCGAGCCAAACGATTGCAAAAGCTGTTTACTTCCAGTATGGTATATCAACAAGTGAGCTTATAGCTTGGGAAACGTATAATAGAAGTGAAACCATCTTTGTTCAAAATTGTGCATCACATTGTGAAAGAGTGTAACAACGTATGGGATTGGCTAAAGGGTCTTCCAATCAAATTGCAGAGTTATTGATCAGTCCTGACAATAATTATTAGCGTAATGTTTAGAAATGGACAGTCCCAGTAAAAGTTCAGACTCGGCTCAGATGGGAATTTACATATTGTATGTATAAAATATTCGTAGATTATATAACATATATCTATGTATATGCATATGGTAATGTAATACAACCTGTTATAACTGAAAAAGTTAATTAGTATGACCAAGACATGAAACAATGTCCTGCGAAATAGTATCTGCTTAGTATAAAATGCTTTAATGTAATGACCTGAGTACCATACAAATTTCAAAATTTTCTGTTGTTTCTTATTAACTAACTCATAAAATTAGAACGTGCAAGTGCCGCGCCGATGCCATTTTTACGACATCTTTACAATCAGTGACATCATACTGAAACAGTTTAGCTATTGTTCCATAAACCAATCAAAACTAAGGAACAAAAAAACATTCTGGAACACTGCAAACGCGTGGTGCCTTTCATATAGCAATGCATGTACTTCCAGAAGAAAATGCAGGAAAATTAGTGATGGAAATGAATAGCAGTGTTATCACAAAAGCTGTCAACAGCTGGAATAAACGTGAGGACAGATACATTTTGTTCTTTGTGGCATTTACACAGCTTTTACAAAGGTGCAATAATCTACATAATGAACCTGCCAATAGCATTGGAGGCAATTTTGAATACAAAGCTTGGGGAATTGAAGTGGCATTTTCAAACCGTAAATTTACTTGCAAAGTTTAAATCATGCGACGATCATACTATAAGAGAAATGCATGGACACGCCAAAGAATAAGCTGAAATAGAGTTACTGAGTAGTATGGGAGTGAATACTGTTCGCTTTGCAATTGAAATAACCTCTAAAGAAGTTTCTCCTCTTTTTAAGTGACCTAAAAGGCAGGTTTCCAAATGGAAAGGGTTAAGCATTTTCTTAAGAATGTGTCTCTCTAAAGATCCAACCATGCAGCATAGGAAAAAAAAAGTAAAAAACTCTTTAATTCTTTAAGTACATACGTCGTGAATTGAATCCTTTTGAAACACTACACACCAATAACTGGTGAAGTTAGATGCTTTGCAAGCAACTAGACGATCTCTCCTTGCAAACTTAAAAAAGGAGATGTCCTGCTGCCATTATATGACTTGCAAATCTGAAGGAGTCATGAGACTTCATGAACTCAAATCAAAAAAAGTTGAAACTCTCAATTTGTTTCGCGAAAAGTGTAAAATGTGGATTTATCTCGAAATTGCCTGCAATTTAAGCCTAACTGCATAGCAAGGAAGCCCAAAGATACGCACAACTCTAATTATCACATACAGCAAAAGGCATGACCAAGCGTAATCTAAACGTCCTACATTATCAAATGGTTCTTTCAAACACTTAGAATTTAAGCACACCCACTTTGCAGAGAGGATTCTTTTCCAACTGGATTGTGTCGATAAGTCAAGAGCTTGCAACGCTGGTTATGACAAATATGAAGTTGATGCTAGGATCCTTTTTATCTTTATTTGTTTTTGTTCAGTTTGGAGGTAAGTGAAGATTAAAGTTGCATTCGCAATTGCATTACCACTTTGTATATTGCAATTTGATTTTGTTGGACATAATTTGAATTGAGTGATATGATTCGCGATGGCAGTTGCATCGTGCGTTATATCATGAATCTGGCTGTTGACAGAAAGGCGTTGCATGGAAGAGCAATTAAATATCGTGTGAGCTGCAAGTGTGATCAGGATGACGGAAAACTTTAATGCGTGCCTGCTTTTGGTGACATGATGTCTTGCAATCACTCTCACTCTTGATTGGCTTATTGCTATGGTTAATACCAGGAGTAATGTAAGAGAACAAAACAAAACGTCTGCAAAGCATAAGCAAGGGAAATTGTTTCAAGCAAATAAATGCTGTGTTTCATAATTAAAATGGCTGTCGTGGAGACAACGTCGACAATTTCTCCTTGTATGTCCATACGAATATCTATCTATCTATCTATCTATCTATCTATCTATCTATCTATCTATCTATCTATCTGTCTGTCTGTCTGTCTGTC
>JANTCA010083681.1:0-14314 GCA_024741275.1 Chironex yamaguchii | reverse complement strand
TACAAAATAGGGGCGTGACCCCTGTATCTATATTGGGTCACACCCAAAATTGAAAATTTGCCCCACCAACGAAAAATTCCACCAGCCGCCACTGCTCCAAAGTGATGAATGGATGGGGGAGGACACGACTGGATGATCTTTTATCCTTCCGTTATCTTTCGCAGAAACAGCCGACAAAAACGACTGACGAAGGAGGATATCAATAAAAAGGATATTAACAGTCAAGCATAGAAATCTTGCGATATATTTAGTTAAGCGACGCTTTAAGAGACATTTTCGTGTAACCGATTGAGGAAAACTGATTTACAAATTTGTTTTTTAACACGGTAGCCATTGTCTTATATCAAGTCTTCTATAGACTCTGGTTTAATGATTCAAGAACATAGACAGAACAAAGGGTTAAATTCGAGAATGGTAGTCAAATGTTTCATAAAGAGGCTTTAATATTCAAAATGCAGCTTTGGAAAAATCAATTCTTGGAATGTGTACATCTCAAAACCAATAGGTTCAAATGAATAAATTAGGATATAATCATCAAGAGTCCATGCATTAAACAGACATTTAATAGTACGCCATTGGTCCCATTTTCCTTGTACTTTTGGGCCTTTTTGAGTTTCTTGCTTAGCTACTTCCGAGCTTCATAAGAAAAGTTAAGGAGATTTGTTCCATGCTTTGCTGATACGGCAAGGACATCCCCATCTATTGATTCGTCATCTAAAAGTTTAAGGAAACCCTCCACTACTGTATCCACCCTAAAAATGAAAGAAAAATAAACGTCATTGCTGCCACCGTCATTTTTCATGTGTTCATCACCCATTATTATCATCGGATCAGATGAAATAACTGCTTCCGTCGGAGCAAATCCAAAGAAGTGTCTGCCATCATCTGTTCTTTGTGCCCACGTGCATCTTTTGGACACGACACACCCGCTATTTTCTCGAGACGCAGCTGATAACAGAGGCATTGTAGACGGTAATCACCTCTATGGCAGTCCTTAACGTCACAGTTAAAGAAGCGTTAGGACCCATCACAGTAGCATCGCCTGCCACATTGAGATAGAAATAGACACTGACTCAAGTTTACGAGATTTTTAAGGAGACTGTTGAAAGGGAACTAGGCAACCACAATCGAGGAGTGCTACACAGATAAGATGTAACAAGCCTTTTAAATGCCAGTATTTATTTCAGCGGAGGTGTAAAAATGCTCACTCTTAAGATCATGTGTTTTTGTTTTGATCACCTTTGTATTGCCAGAGAAATTGTAACTAACTTTCACATAAGGTTTGTATTCACTGCATTAAAGAAAGTCTATAAAGTAATTATCACTGTTGTAATTAATATATCAAGTGAAACACAAAGTCTACATGTCAGTATGATAATTAGACTTTAACACATGAAAATACGTTCGTTTAAATCTTGTTAACCGCTTGCTAATGTTTTAATACCTTTGCGTTATCTGTTGATCTTCTATGCTGTCATGTAAGGTTCAAACCTGGTATTCATACCTCTGACAATATGTATCTTAAATTACTTATCTGAAGTGTTTGATTGAAGTTTGGAAAATAGTTTGTTAAGTTCACTTCATGTCTCTTTCTTTGTTAAATACATTAGTAAAGGGTACTACTAGCCATTACTATCATTATTAACATCAACATTGGTCCTAATTATTAAAATGGTCACTACTATTATAATTATCAACAAAATGACTAGGAGATACAGGCATGGTTAACTGATAAATTTGAACTGTTCGGAGTGCATGAAATGATACCATGGCACAAAACAAAATTGATGCTCACGTCAGTGTTAGATAAAAATGTGCAGAAAATATTCCACGAGATGGAAGGCAGCTGGATCAGTAGAAAGGCCGATCAAATACCAGAGCTAAAAAGACAAGTCAAATTGGATGTCCATATGGTCAGAATGCCTGATAACGGACTACCCAAGCAGCTTTTGTCCCTCAGATATCTAGGCATTGCCATCAACACATTGGAGCTAGCTTTGGGCCGCTTAACCTGGCGTGGAAATCCCACCAAAGCATCTCGTGAAGCTAAAACCAGATTCGCCCCCTAACAAAGGAACATGAGCTGTTAGCAAGATCATAGGCACCTCCACTGTCACTATAGGACTAACCCACAAATATCCTACATGTTGGCGAGTCTTCATGGACGGGGCTGGACTTCAGCTATTTGAGGTCATGATCATCTTCGTCTTGTCAACACAAACATCTTTGTGCTTATATCTCGATCCAAAATGATGCTAATATTACAACATACATACTCTGTCCTGAAATCACAAACGTATACCAGCAATAGCAATAACCCTCACTTTAAACTCTTAAGGTTGTGAATGGACCTCATTCCTCTGGCTCCTCATTCTCTTCAGTGCAGATTGGATGAAGCTGCTTCCAGAGAATTAGCAGATCCTGAACCTTTTGTGTCTGGAACACGTATCAGTCACCCATTTTCAGCATGTCCCGCAAACAATTTCGTAAAATTTACGTCTAATTACTTAAGAAGAGAAAAATCATGCTTTTAGGCGTGTTGTTCAACAAAAAATTAAAGTCTTTACCATACAATCTGATTCTAAAGATATGTAAATGGGTTTCAAATGGCTAATATTTCTTTCTGTAGTGGTATCATTTTGGCACGAAGGGATTTAAGACAATTTTGACACGTCGCCCTTTTGAAGGCCAGCTTTGCGATCTCCTTGTAAGCAATAATATAGAATCAGAGATTGACCGGTAAAAACCGATAGAAATTGAGAAAACCCGGAAGGAAAAGTTTTGAAACTTTTTTAAAAATTGGTGGACAAAACTCGAAATGAGGAACAAAGTTGTGTTTATGTTCTTCCTAAATTGAATAATAAAATTGGTGAACACCAGCAATTTTGAGGCATTTAAAGGTGCAAGTCTTGAGGATCCTGCAAATTAAAAAAAGTCACCCGTGACCTAAAATTTATTTATTTCGCTCCCCTTACAATGTGAAGCAAAATAGTCATATTGAAGAAATCTTGATCAAAGAGGCTTACGTTACCACTCCAACGAAATCTACCATCATCTGGGCTCTTTCTCCACCTTTACACACAAATTTCTCCAGCATTCCAGTTTGAACGAATACGGGACATAAGCAATTCACTCGAACACCTTGTGCAGTGTGAACACCCTGTAACACGAGGCAAGATCAAATACACTGCAGATACAAGAATACAACATGTCTTAAATTAATAGTAATAGAAATATACCAGCCAAAGCGAATGTTAACTACGTTTCACTTCTTGACAAGGACAATATGCCCAACCTCAGTCGATGGTTCATGTGTTTCCGTGCAAACAATTTAATCGAGTTTTTTGCTAGCAAACAAAGCCCTACGATAGGAATAAAAATCCTAACCAAATATTCTTCTCCATCTACAACTTACGCCTAACTTAGTAAAGAACTGCATTTACAGTGTTCCCTGAAAACATTTCAGAGTATCTATGATTTTAATAAGCCAATTTTATTCAACTATAATGGCTGCTTCAATATTAGCCGGAAAAAAGTCTGATTCTTTTATGCATCTCGTGCTACCTTACAAAAAAACAGTTAATGTAATCTATTTACAAGTGACAACCATTAGAAAAAAGGAGTAAAAAAGACATTTTGAGGTACTCTTATTCCATGTTGCATCCAGGGTCAAATACATTAGTAATTACCAACTGACTTTCTAGGTCATAGTAGGAGGGTAGGAAGCAAAGGAAATGTTGGGAAGCTTCGGCAGCATAATTCTGGAGACATTTTATCCTCTTCATGTGACAGTTTGATGAACGGTCTTTATTTTAGGTGCAGGGTCTATTCCCTTTAAATCGGTCTTGAATATTCCACTGGTAATCCTATTAATAGGACATATTTATAGGACGTAATACTAACTATAGTGGAACTAGAAAATACACCTGGGAATACTCCAGTTGTTTTAATGGTGCAGTATTTCCTATTACAGCAAGAAAATTGGCGTTGAAGTTGCTGATTGAAATTGTTCAACAATGTTTAGAGAGAAATTAACCAGAAATATTTCAGGAAATACTGTGACTTATGTCACCATGTCTTCAGTCGTAAGGTTTTTTGAGTTAATTTTCGAGAGGTCCTTTTCCCATATTGAGGCCTTTCTTCAAGCGTAGTTTAGAAAAAGCTTACGACTCAAGACATAATAACGTTTATCACGTAATGCTTAAACTAAATCCAAAGAGACTAAAAAGGTATTTAATTGTGACATCATCTTGCAGCTTAAAGAAGGCTTACAAATGCT
Organism: Chironex yamaguchii; assembly: GCA_024741275.1. Taxonomy (NCBI): domain Eukaryota; kingdom Metazoa; phylum Cnidaria; class Cubozoa; order Chirodropida; family Chirodropidae; genus Chironex; species Chironex yamaguchii. The sequence goes on along the minus strand of JANTCA010083681.1, from coordinate 10,035 downwards.
TTCGCTATGTTATAAAGACGAACGCACATCGTTAAACTAAAAGTCATGCCCATCTGCAAGGTTTCTTTACTAGCGTTTTGATTATCATCATCATCATCATCATCATCATCATCATCATCACCATGTTCTGTCCTGAGGGTTTGTAGGACATAATGGATCTCCATCTAGGTGCATCAAGGCCAGTCAACTCTGAGATGCTGGTTGTCCATTTATTTTTTTATTCTACACTTAGATCTTTTACCATCAATTTTGGCTTGTAGCAATGCTTGTTGCAGCTTGTTATCTCGGATGGTGTGGCCAAAATGCTGACGTTTGTGCTGTCTGACTTTCTTTAACAGCTGTGCACGTGCTCCCATTCTTTATAACACTTCCGTGTTGGTGACTCGTCCTTTTCGTGGTATCGTTAACCAAATATATCACTGGAGTACTCGTAGTCTAGTTTCCAAGACCAGCTTAAAGTTAGTCAACACACACTTTTTCAGCTTGTTGGGCTTTAATACTTCCTTAATCTGTAGAGTATAATACAAAAATATCGCAATACCAATACATAACTATGAATCTTTTCAATGCCTTACTTTCATTGCTCGAGTAAAAGCTATCACAGCAGACTTCGTTGCACTATAGATTGGGCTAATTGGAGCAGGAACGACACCTGAAAACAAATGTAATTGAACTTAGACTTGTAATTCGAAGTACATAAAGTAATAAGTATATGTAAGTATAAGTACTTTTATTATAAGTATATGAGCTCTAATTGAGCTATAGGCTTGCGTTTTACAACACTTGTACTTATAAGTATATTTACGTATATGTACGAGTACTCATAAGTATGAGTTTTTTAGTTACAAGCATGTATGAATATAAATGTTTATACCTATTTGAATGTGAAAGTATAAGTACTTGTAGATTTCAGTATATGAAAGTACTCGTACCCATAGTTACATGAAAGTTCTATGCTTATGTGCATGCAGTAACACACGCTTATCCTACATTTCAGGTCTTATCGCTTATATTAAAAAATTGTAGAAATGTTGTATTTTTATCTCTTATCTTTTTTAATAAAAAAGATAACAGATAAAAATATATAAAGATAATACCTAATTGTAAATTCATATCTATGATTAATCGTACTTTGCCAAATATTTTGTATATTTCTCATTCTAGACATACCATTAATAGGCTGCAAAAATGGGGGCAATCTTAACAACAAAGACCATCTTCTCGACTTACACCTTCTTGACAGACCCCCGATAACCAGAAAGGAAGATCGGGGTTGAATAACTAATAGTCTGTCAATTTATTGAAGTATTTAGCTTAATAGGCAAGACGTTAGAGTTGCATTCGTAAGACCCAGGTTCGAATTTCCGGTGGTCACAGTCATAACTTTTCGTCTGCGTAGGCCTTTGCTTCCCCCTTTTTATGGTGTTTAGGTGATGATCTTTCGTCATAATTTATACTTGGTACAAGTCCTTTTTCCATTAATATATACCTGATACCCTACAATAAAAAACTGACTCAGAAACGATTGAAAAAAAGTCAATGGGAAAATTTCATTTCAAGTACAATACACCTATGGACTAATAGAAAGTTTAACAGAAAGACAAAAAATGGAAATCATAGGCTGAAAAGCATCCAAAAATGTGAGAAAGCCGCGTCAAATTTAAGCAGAGCACAATCACGCTACCTGCCATGGAAGACATGTTGACTATGAGTCCACCATGACCTCCTTTAGATTTGCTGAGGTATTCAATACCTAAAAGAGTGCCTTGAATTGTTGCTGCCTAGAGAGAAGAGCAATACATAATAATACTACCAAACGCCAGTCTTTAAACAAATTATTTATTAATTAAATATACATTAGGATTCACTTGAAGTAAAAGGGAAAGGAAAATAATTGACATGACAGTTTCATCTCTTTGGCGCTAGTCTTATCATACAGCAAAAAGCAACAAGAAGATTATTTTGTACTTACAACATTCAAATTGATGACTTTGTCAAACTCGTTGCCGAAGTCATCGATCCCTGCGTTGTTGCATATGATATGAAGGGCACCAAAATGTGCCTTGGCTTTGTCAAAGGCTCCTGTTCAAAGGGAAAGATAGCGTCTCTTCCTTACTTTCACTTTCTGAATTTACATAGGTAAATAGGAGGAAAGATGGATAGAAAGATAGATAAATCAATGGATAAACGAATAAACAAATGAATAAAGAAATGAATTATTGAATGAATGAATAAATAAATAAATAGATAGATGCAAAAGACAGTAATTTTCTTTTTAGTAAATAATGTCTTGCTAACCTTTTAATTTTGACTTGTCAGTCACGTCGCATTTAATGAACAAACATCTGCTATCTCTATTTTCTTTTCTGCATTCCGAGATAAATTCATCTCCAGCGGTTTCACTGATGTCAAGGACCGCAACCTACAAAAAAATCACTTCAAAACTTTTAAAACTGAGTTTTCTCGAGATTTGTATGTGTATTTTTAATCAGTATAAGTGATTTAGCTCTTGCATCTATATAGGTTCCCAACAAACACAAGTGCTTTAATATATATGTGTCAAGAGTGAAGCATTACTACAATAGCTGCACCTTTGTGTTGGGAAGGTACATTAGCTTCAGTGTTGGCTTTTGAATCTGGTAGATGCAAGTTTGAGTTCCCTACCTAGTGCATCTATTGCGGTTATAATTGGGACAACTGGAGTTTCGAACCCGGATCTCAAACTACAACTCTGACACATTTTCTACTGAGCTCGAAAAGGGAAAGGTCGAAAAAGCTCATTCAACGCCGAGTGTCCTCTTATATTACTGACGGTCTGTCTTTATGGCGAATGCGCTTAAATGCGATGGTTATTTTGTGTCTGTAAGGCATCCATTTATTGCTGTTCACACCATTTTAACATAGAAGTGGACAGAGTGGTCTTGTGTAAAGAAGAAGAAAGGTTCTGATTATGACTACCAAAGTTTCGAACACGCGTCTAACGATTGCAAATTAGACGTCTAACTTTGCTTCTGTTCTTTACATAAGACCACCCTGTCGAATTCTAAACGGAATTTGTTTATCTACCGCCATCTTAACCTTCTGTTTATTTCTTTTGTACATCTTTAAAACGCTGATTTTTTCTTGTTTTTACCAAAAAGTGAGGCCCTTTAGTTCCGTGTGTCCGCGTTGTTGTTGCTGCTGCATCAAGTAGATTTGAACCATCAAAATTCTTCTTCAATACTTTTCATGAGATCAAACAAAGGTTTAAATATGTCGTTACAAACTTACCGCTTCTTCAAAACAAAGGATATTTGAGCAAAAGGATTTTCACTTTTCACATTGATTGGATAGAAGGGTATCCATACAATATTGTGCTTTGAAGTGTAGGCCGTTCACAGAAAAAACCCCGTCCATATTCCACATTGGGTAGTTAATTAACAATGTATTTGATAGGTAAAGAAATATGCTCTTTTACTTAATTACCCTTATGGGCGACATCACCTTTCCTATTTGTAGCAAAAATACGATGACACTATGGAAGAAACTATGGTTGTTTTCACTTCTTAGTAATCTGCATTGTATGTTTGGCAATGAGTGGGGCACAAAGTACCATTGCTAGTTGCTAAGCTGTTGACTGTTGCTTGTAACTAACTTTAAATTAATGGCACCCTCTCTTTCAGATATTTTGAGTGAAATATTTTGAGTGACGTAAATTAAGGGGCAAAAATACATGGAATACCACGCACGATTTTAAATTGGAAAACTTGCAGATCGAATTATAAACACTTGACGGATGACAGATGTATGGTTAAATAATTTGATGTTCAGTTCCGGTATAAGATCGCTGACATAAAACATTTAAGAAAAAACCGTTTGATTGTTTGTCTTGTTAGTTGAGAAAGACACTAGCCCACTGAATAGCCTCTAGTACAAGCAGTGCGACCACATCTCACTACTCTTTACGTCTTCATAACTGTGTGACACGAAGTTGGTAAAACTAGACAAAGAAAGACCTTTTAAATACTCTTTACGCTCTGATTGACAAGGCATTGGGTTAACAAGGGTTAATGAACCACAATACTAACAGTTATTGAACCTTGGCCCATGCTTTCTCGGCAACTCGACTATCGATGTCAAGTGCGTGTAAGTTATTTGCAAGTAGACGAATAAACTGGAAGGAACAGAAAGCAATGTCTTGAAACCAAAAGCAGAGAGAGCAGTGAGTTACAAGATTGTCTTAGTTAATCTTTATCTAATTGGTCGAGTATCAAGTATTGTCAATTCTCGACATTGCACCAGTACACTAAACATAAGCTCTTTAGAACAAAGAAATTGGTAGCATCAGTAATAAAGATAATAACAAGGCAGTTATTGTAGAATCTCTATAGCTACAGTAAAAAACTAAGAGGCCATTTAAGTTGCTCATACCTTGGCACCTCGATCAAGCAATGCCCTAGCAATACCTCGTCCAATGCCTTGACAGCCTCCAGTTATCAACGCAATCTTAGCTTCGTTCGTCATTGTTTCGGAATGAGAAGTACAAATTCCCATGTATCAACGGACAGCTTGGCATGTTCAACAAAGTAAACAGATCAGAAATCGCAGTCGCAAGCTGTGAATGAATTAAAACTGATATCACCAAGGTAAATGGAGTGTGGTTATAAGGCTTCACTGAAACAATACTTCTATTGAATAAGGACTTAAAAGAACCTATTTGATCGTTCAATTACAGGGTCGTTGCACACATTATTTCACAAGACAACGCTAGAATTTTAATATATTGTGTCGTATCGTCTCAGTTGGGCCCTAGGGAACTTTTTTCGCCACAGGTCCCTTTAAAGTACTCTTAACGATATCTTTGCGCTTTCGTTCAAATCTCAGATTAACTTGTTCAAAAGTAGGGGTCCAGACCCCTCATCGTTACTGGAAACGCCACTGCTAATTGCAAGTGTTTCAGTAAACTGACTCGACCGAAACTGAAAACAAAGTTGGTTACAATCAATTCAATTGAGCAAGATTGTTTGACAAGTAGACACTCAGGCTGAAGCGATGTTTTTGAATTGTGCGAGGATCATTTGTCTTTTGCGAGACGATTTTGACTTGTGCGAAATGTTTTGAACAGTGGTGACAGTGGTGGGCCACAGACCCAAGTCATGGACATCAAATTCACTTAAACTTTTTAAACAAAGTTTTTATCTCTTTAGCAGAAACACTGTCCCTTTTTATTGGATACGATTAGTGGGATCAACCAATAAATTGAGCTCAATGCGTCTAAATTTTTTAATTGTAGTTTCAGTGTGTTGAAACAGCAATCAACGCATCCAACTTTGCGTTTACATTATCCATTCTTCCGCGATCCATAAAATTGAATCCATTTAAATGGATAGTGTACTTCGTCTGAAGGGGAGAAAGAACCATACACTGTTCAACGAACTGAGAGCGTTCGACAGAGAATATAATTCATGTATTTAGGCCAATTTTATGCATGATAATTTTCTATAACTTTATAGTTCTTCATTATAAAACGAATTTTTGAATTTTGTAACTTAGCACTCCCTGGATATTTAATAATATCCTATAAAGTAGCAGCGAAAGAATTCCTGAAGTCGGCGACTATGCCGCAAAGCATTCGCACTAGTCAAAATTCGTGCACGAATTGGGAGAGTAGGGGATTTGATTTCTTCTTCAGAGAACTCATTTCTATTTGGCAGGGAAATCGGCGACTTGGAGGGTAGCTTATGAAAGCACATTCACATTTGTCCTAGAACGCGTAAGAAGCAAGATAGTCGCCAACTTCCCCAATTCTTTACGCAAGTTACGACAAATTAGAACCTGGCTTTAAAAGAAGTAAGGTTATGATTGTGATCGTCGAAGCGTCGAGCCCTGGTCTCACAGTAGCAAATCTGACGCCTTTCTTACTAAGCTCAACAGTCCTGTAGAAAAGGTCGCAAGACCATCAGTAATTTATCCTGGATCGTCAAATCATTTTAATAGGTGTCTGTCTTTCTGGTTAGCACTCACGGGATAGATTATGGAGGCTAAACACACCTTGCTGCCGCTGGGCCATTCCCCTTCTGCGGCATTTACTGCGTGGCCTCAAGGCAAAGGGGCATTGGGACGGCACCCTATGCATCGAAATGTCATGGGAAACGACGTTGGACTGAAGTACCAAGGTCATCAATGAAATGAAAATGTTCAATGTCATTACCTCGAGGAAAACATGAACTGAGGCTTAAAACGGAGATTAATAGCAGCCGAGTCACAGTATGAAGCCATAATAACGTATGGTGGAACTTTACCATTCGCTTACCATTGCATTTAGTGAAGTAAATCCAGTCGAAACAAAACAAAACGTTCTGTGGGAAAGGACCTTCGCAACATAAAAGCCTGTCCACATTATTATCCATTTCATTTGAGTCAATGGATAGTCCGTGATTGCTGACAACAAACAGGAGATCATCCTTATATTTATTTTAGTTCTCTTTGGTCTGATGAAACGTACGGTCAGGCTCCCACGAGGAAGGTGATCGAGTTAAAAGGTATCCAATCAAGCAAATCGGACATATTGACTGTTTAAAAAACTTTAAAAAACCAGGGCGGAACAAATCAGTTTGATCATCTAAATTCATACGTCAATTGTTACAACACAAAACTAATGGGTGGAAGGGGTAACCTGGGCACCAGTCTCCATTTTGATCAGATCTCTCTATGCTGCCAGTCCACACTACCTATACATTATCTATGTACTATCTTCCGTGCTGTCACATGACCAAGGTCGTGTGTATTCAAAATTTGTGGATAGATTGTTCTCGATCGACCTTTACAAGGGCGGTTAAGTTGATCATTTTATATTCAACCAGTCTTCTAGCCCAGACCCTTGAGAGTTTCGATGAAATCATACATTAGAAGACCACATAAAAAGTTTGTCATGGATTCAAGCTTTCTTCTGTGTAGACCCAAATGCCGCACTATTTGCAACTGTGATTACTTAAAATTGCCTGTCTCCATAATATAAAATAAGTAATTTTACCGTCAAATTTTGTGACTTTAAAACCTTGTTCCTCTAAAATGAACGAGGTAGCCACATGTTTTTTGTACCAAGTATACCTCTTATTGGTCTAAGAACGAGAATAAAAAAGTATAAACTGATACGTACATCATTTCATTTTCTGTCACACAAATCAAACATCTTACAACAAACCCATAACACCCATTTTTAGTATTGTCACTGATATCGACATAAATATCACTTTGGTTTCAAATAACGCACACAGTGCCATACTATATGTATATTTCTTCGGTCTTTGACAATAATACAATATGCACAACAAAAATTTGCAGCTGTTTGATACTGAATGTAGGAACGATGGAGTCAACTAAGCATGGATAAGATGGATATAAACATAAAGCGTTCCTTTTTGCAAAATAAGTACTCCTTAAAACTGGGAGACCACCATGTTACGAATGTGCAGCAAAGTATTTAGAAAATGTCAGCAACAAATCTAGCAGGCCTTCCGGAATACCCAAGAAAAACCTCACCCATAATTTTTGTGCAGCATACTCGTTACTGGACGTAGCTGATTCCCATGCTAGGGTTAGTGAATTTGCTAGGAAGTGAACTCAGACTACAACTACCCCAATGTAGTATTCCACTTGGACTCCATGCTAACAAGCTTCAGCGTTCTTGTTTGTGTTCGTAAGCTCCATTGTTCCTACCTTTTTATGCCTCACATTAGAGTGCATTGTTATTCACATTAACCATACGAGTAGTACAGATGTAAGTTCACACAGAAATTGTTATACACACTAAGTCATGTTTAAAGGTATTCCGTTTCGCTGTTTATTCGTTCTAAACAGTCGTCCATACCTAAAAACTAGATAGCCGTGAAGCGACAGCTGCGAGTTCTAGTATGGTGGAAAGTAACAGCTCTGACTCGTTTTGCCAGCGTATGCTGAAGAAAAATTCATAATTACATAAAGAACTGCTAAACCGCTCAAAATCTTGAAATAGCCTTTAAAAGGGAAGGTGATTACTGAAAATGTTAGGAAAACTTTCAACGCCAGGGCTATCATATAATGTTAATTTTATTGGTGTGACTGCTCTGTGCGCGGAGATATTAGCCTTCAAAGTTTGACTTTTTTCTCTTGTATCAAAAAAGGTCAAAATATGTCATCTTTAGAGGCTCATATCATAGCAAGACAATATTCTAAATGTAACCTCGCTAAGAGCAGGCTACCCGCATTCTAGAACATATCCTTAACACAAGATCATCGTGTCGACTTCTATATGGAATTAGTACCCACATCCTAAGCTAGAAATGGCGCGTATGTCCTGTTGGCGACGACAGATGCGTCATTATCTACTCCAAAAGGATGATGCAATTAAAACATCACATCTTTATACACACATCCTTACACGCATGGCCAGATCAGCAGTAAGCTAAGCTACATTCGAACAAGTAAAGAGATCTAAACTTAAGCTGTTTTTAGTACCAATTTGTTAGGTTAATAATATAAATCACTATCTGAGTGATTTATATTTTTAACCTAACTTTAATGAATTAAAGTGGAAACGAACACTGACGCTATTGGGACAGGAACCTGGGTCTTACCACTGGCCAGTTATTCTGTCTCACTTAATTTCCAGATACATTTTACTGCAAACTCTCGTCAATTACCTGTAGAACATACGACCATCTAGTAATATTGAGTTTTTCACAGAGTCGGAAACGTAGGGATCGAATTGTCATTTAATCACAGTCGCTTACTTTATGTAGGACGCACAAGACACATCCGTCCTATTTAAAAATAATTTGGAGAGAGTAACGAATGAGGGCAGGAGTAGCACTTTTCGCATATTATTTTCACCACTTGCCTCAGAAACTAATCTTATTATGTGGTATTGGTATCTGCAATCTGAGACTGTTGTGTGAGGTTTATGGGATTTCTTAGTCGCACCATGTGATATAATGCTTCTGACGAAGAAAACGAATCACACTAACCAAGGCAAACGAAACAAGGTCGAGGTTGCGGAAATAAGCTAAATTTATCTATAGTAGAGTTCGACAATAAGCATGGGAGTATATGCTACAAATTCATGCTTCACACACTCACTCACTCACACACACCCCCCACCCACACATACACACATGCACACACATACATGTATTTATATATTCATATATATATATACCTATATTTACATACATATATCATACCATAAGCACCAAGAAGTCACTCCAAATCTAAGCAAGGCGAGCTGCTCTCCTGCATTAAGACAGCAACCCTATCTTGTAAAATCTTGTCCGGGATGTAGGCTAGACGTGGCATGCCAGCCTTCAACTTCATTGCCATAGGGGTCAGATTACTCCTAAGCAAGAAAATAAAGAAATATTGAATAGCAAAAGATCTAAAAAAGAAAAAAGTCAGTAACAAATTGCTACACTCAAAGGAGGCACAGCAGAGACACGTAGACAACCAAGAAAGACGATAGAGAATAGAGAGAAAAAAAGTACACTTTATAGTTATATGGCCATTGGTCGGGGGAATAATAAGGTAAAGATGGACTGCCTTCGTATCACGAGCGGGGTAGAGGCCGTTTAAGTAATCCTACCTAGAAAATGGCCAAACAATCAATTTTTAGTAATATCATTAGCAAATCACGACATCCCAAAATCACCTCAGAGAAACAATCCCTCAATGGTCAGAGCATTTTGCCAGCAAAGCAGAAGGTCAAGTTTCGGTAACCCATCCTTGACGTATGAACGGTTTCTAAGAGCTCAATAATTTTACTCTCACTTCTACACATTTCAAACAGTCAATACAGTGAAACTGGTGACCTTGACGTTATTCGAACAAGCAGCCTTCCATTCTTTAGAGCACCTAAGACTACTGACAAATGAAGTATCTTCAACATGTCAAATCATCTCAAGCTAATCTAGTCAGTGGCGGCTGGTGCTGGGGGGGGGGGGGGCACCATGGGCATTGCCCCACCATTCAAAAGCAGAGAAGGTCCTCCATATCCAATTATTTTCTTAATTGACAAATTTTTTC
>JANTCA010083670.1:0-14317 GCA_024741275.1 Chironex yamaguchii | reverse complement strand
ATAGATAGATAGATAAATAGATAGATAGATAGATAGATAGATAGATAGATAGATAGATAGATAGATAGATAGATAGAAATAATTGGTTGGTAGCATGACTTGCAGAATACTATTTTATGCATAGTCGAATTTTATTCAACGCTTTGTCAGCATATACCAAATATCCACAATACAGTTAGGCTCATTAACGTTGTCAGAAACAGTTTGTTGACGAAGACATTAACAGTTGAATGAATATGTTACTGATATCAACATTTATGCGAAGAAGAGGGGATAACGTATGTCGAGACAAAAAGTCCACTTTGTGTCTATCACTTTGAGCATTTGACACAAAGGGAAATACATATCCTTCTTATCCATACGAACAGCAACAACAGTTTCGTGCTTAACGTGTTCATGGGATAAAATCAAATATCAACATAGGGAATTAAATGATTCATTTTAAAAGAAGCAGCTGAAACGATAACTTCATGATTTTTGAAGAATAACATGTCATATTGCAGAATCTGGTGTTTTTCATGTCATGTATGCTTTTAGTGCATGAAGCGTAACAATGGGGATAAAGTCAGGTTGTGTAATAAAATGATTTAACAGCTTGAAAACCAGGTAATATGCTTTTTCACATGATAAGAATACACACAATTTAAGGTCAGATCTGCTAAGTGGTTTGTCCATTTGAAAAAGCTCTTTTTGATTGAACTGTGATCTTCGACAGACCCAAAATGGATTCCTTAAACCTTTCCTTACTTAAGGACATTAACAGGATATTAAGAGAATGTAACTGCTTTTTATTCTTGTATTCATCACTCCGAAATTATTAAGACCAAATATGAACATTATAAACAAAATAGTAGGATGGATGGAGGCTACAGCAAGTATTGGCGAGAAAAAAACAAAATATCTTACTGCTTGTAACCCTACTGCCAAAATACTTGTATTAAAGCTTGGTAGAAGTTATCAAACAACGACATTTAACAAACCTTCACCAAAAAGTAACTAAAACCTACCATGAAGTGTATTATTTTGACAGACTTTATGACACCTTAATGAAAATGGTATAAAAAGTTATCTAAACGCAGAAAAAATGAATAGTATGCTGTTCCTTTTTCAACAGTAAAAGTATGAAATTCATACCTGTCGTAGCACCCAGTCCTGGAACTTTTTCTCCGCTCAAGGCGTTGATAGGATAATCTCCTCCTTGCACTAATGGAATCTGTATCCCACTTGTTGATGATGCCATGGCTGGACCAGTTTGCACAACAGTGGGCATCTCAATCTGGGATGGTGGTACAGGTGGTGATTGCTGCTGGGGTATTGGTGGTAATGGAGGAGGTCTGTTATCTTGGGGCTGCGCCATCATACCTTCAACGTCATCAAATATGTGAGATTGCACTGGAGGCCTTCTATACCTATCTAACTTCAGTGACGTAACCGACGGTAACAGTCCGAGATGATGCAGGGCAGCTGTAAGAGCTAATGGACCTGTTTTTCCACTGGCGGGATGCATTGACATGTAGTGCGAATGGAACAGGTTGTGGCTGTTACCAGCTACAGGCAATCCCATCCCACCACCTAATAAATTTCCCCCAGCTATATCCTTTAACAAAGCTGGTACCCCACTGTGTAAGTCTGAGAGATCATCACGCACATGGCTTTCATCTTCTGATTGTTTACTTTGAACTGGAGGCTTCTCATCTTTTACAATAGAAGCATTTCCTTCCTTTCTGGCTGAGGTTATCTCTGAGTCCGGAGAACTAGAGTTTTCAGAGATCTGTTCTTGAGAACGAGGTAGGTTGCGTGTCTTCTCTTGGCTTTTTAACTGTGCTGATTTAGCACTAGCCTCACCCATAGCTCGCTGAAGATTTTCCTTTAAACGTGTTATAATCAAGCCAGTCTCTGAATCACGTTGTGAAAACAAGGAGGGTCCCTTTGGATCCATAAATTCATAAGGCTGGGTGAAGCTTCGCCCAGCAGAAGTAGACTGATCATTTTCAGGAGCCATTCTTCCTCTGAATTTGTTAAGCCAGTTTATAGGTTGGCCAACGCGACCACTTAGACTACTTTGAAACTCACGAATATAATGAGCTCTTGCTCTTGCAGCGTTAAGGAGATTTTTGCCTGACGTGTATCCTCCACTTGGACCTAAAAGAATGTCAGGAGGCAGGTTGGCTGCTGAAGCCAGATTGAACATTGGGTCATTCACCACCTTTAAGAGGGCACGCCTAGGGGTAATGTTATCGCCCTTGTTCCCTGATTCATTAGAAACTCCCTCAGATTTTGTGGTTGGTGTAGTATAGAGTACACTTCTTGGGCTTTTAGTGGTTCCTATGTTTTCTTTCCTGCCTGTTGAGTTGTTCGTGGCATTGTTAAAATTTCGTAAATTTTTTGTATCATGCGTTGGTGATGTTACATTGAAATTTATCATTGTATCATTTTGATGCACGTCAGTCTTTTGAGTGGACGGTGTTGTCGTTAATTTTTGCAGCTGAAGTTCGTAGTAATGCTTTGGAACAATATGGCGTACGGGAGATGACGTATTCGTAGTTACTAAAGGTTTGCTATCCGTGTGAAATACCGGTCTAGGATATGTTCCTCGTAAAATTGTTGCCCTGCCTGCAGACAGCTTTAAAATATCATGACTAACAACAAATTCCTCATTTAAGTCTCGCTTGCTACCGTTTTCAATTCTGTGTTTTGCGAATTTTACAGAAATATTCATTATTTTCTGTTTATGTTCTGACGATAAGTTTCCTGCGGACCCGAGAACCTCGTGGCTTTTCTCTGCACCCAAAAATTGACTGTCTTTTTTGAGTTGAGAAGTGTTCAAGCTGCTATTTGTTATGTTAACCCAGCCTAGTGTTTTATGATTATGATCCACTGAGGCGTTTACTCTATGATAATTTGGGTTTAGAAACTTAAACGTCATTGAGTGTTGAGTAGTATTACCTTGTGCCTCAAAACGAGAAGATTTTCTAACGAACAGAGTGGGGTCACTAAAGTCATTTAGAACGTGACTGTTATCTTTTTTAAGTATTTGCCTATGCAGAACGTAGGGTATTTTTCTTGGAACCAAAGATCGTTTTGAAGTTTCCCATCTGCTCTGTTTCTTTGTTGTGAACGTGAGTAATCCCGATTTATTCAGTTGGTGTCTCCAGACGTTCTGTTTCTTATTCAAAGGCTGTCTTAATCTAAAGCTTTCAACATCATGTAAAGGACTCGGTATAGAAAATTTATCATATCTGGGCATTAAATGAGCCTCTTCTTTTGCAAACGAATAAGGATATGTATTGACAAACGATTTTCGAACTCTGGCTGGTAATGTTACAGGACTTTCAACTCCGCCTTTAAGAGATGGTGAGGGATACAAAAGATCTTTTCTTGCGAGGTTGTTGCAAAGTTTTCCCGTGAAGTGACCAACAGGAACATTTTGCTTGAATTCACCCAAATAATTTCCAGCCGGTCTATAGCGGGCAACAATGTAAGTGCACAAGAGGCCGTCCCTGACTAAGGAAGCCCTACCAACTCCGAGCTGACGTGTTGATTTCCAGACTTCTTGTGTGAAGTGTCCAGCATTTCCAGGCAATCCTGTGGCAAAATTGTACCCAGGATGGCAAACTTCCCTGTACCTATAAAACATAAGAGTGCCGTTATCTTATCTTAAGTAAAACTAAACTGTTAATAAAATGAAAATAAATGATCTGGAAAGTCGTCTTCTTTTCGTGAAATGAAACATGTAGCATTTAAAAGCACTCTTGCAAAAGTTGTAAACAACTAAGAAACCAAGACGTTTTGGCCAACTGGCATCTGGTGTAGAAAACTCTTAAATATTAAGTTGATTGGTGACCTTGGCATTAACTTTCAGTATCTGGGTTCGACGCCCGGTGGCCATAGTCATACCTTAATTTCTATTAATAAATAACTGCCAGTCAGCTGCGTTTTCCCGTAAATTGGGGAAGTGCATGGACAGTCTACATGACCATTTCTGTCACGCTTACCATATTGTTGTGGCCTCCTGTCCAGTCATAGTATTATTTCCAGTTCGGCATACACTTGCAATGTTTTCTCCATCGTCAGTATTCGAATGTTCCAGCTTCCCAAGTAACGCGATCTTCGTGGCATATTTTTCTGCTTCAACACACATGTCTTTGTCAATTCTCAAGGCTGGGGAGCCATGAATTCGACGATAGGCATTATGAGCATTCAATGTAGAAAGTCTAAAAACTGTATATAAAGAAAAGATATTAACACAAAAAACATATCATCGTCTTTTTATTACAAAGGCAGACAATTTAAATTTTGTTAGCTAGTGAACTAAGTGGGATTAAACTGACCGTTAGGTAAACAAAGATTATTAGCACCATTTTTGAGCATACGAGTGCAATTTGTAGTATCTTATGAGAAAATACTTTCAAATCTAGACAGCTGTAAATACTTTGATTTAGGGGATTTTCATAGATTTTGTCTACTGTCTAAGTCAACTTATCTAAAAACTATCCATAACTGTTAAGAATCCCATAAAAATTTTTTATTTCAATGACTTGAACAATCTTTTGTGGTACAAAAATTTAAGATCGCCTTGAAAATTTGCGACATTGTGCTAAAAACATACATAAAAGCTTTGTTAAGCAATAATGTTTTATTTCTTTTCCTATAGTTTTAATTCTTTTCCTATAGTTTTAATACATGTTTCGCATCAACAGGTTGCCATATACATATACTTTCCTTTCTGACGATTCATACTCTGAAGAATGTCAGATGAAAAAAGCTTTTAAGTATGTTTTACCGGAATGTCGCAAATTTTTAAGGTGATGTTTCCTTGACCTTTAAATCAGAGAAATAAATACTCTGTATTCGTGCGTTCTAAGCATATGAAATTTAAATTGCCACAGCATTTTGCACATTGGTCATGCACAGTATTCCAGCCAATTCATATCAATAGTTGTGCTGCCCTTCTGTTGTGCAAGAACAAATCTTCTTACAAACAGATGCTGTCATGCTGACAGTTCACATGACATCTTCCTTGTAAGTATACGTGTTCAATCGGTTCGTGTGAGATAGAGACTGAAAATACAAGATAAAGTATATTAAATGCCATTGGTTTCTAGATTTTACAATACATTAGCTTCAGGGAGTTTAATTTCAGGGAAAAACGTAAGTGTCGATCAATACAGAACAGATTTAATCCAGCAATAATTTGGTAGTCATTCGTCTGGAGCTTGCGATACTGATCATGTTATCGGAAAGACGTTTGTGAAAGGTAAGAGTTCTATCAAATCACTGTTCCATATAATCAGAGTAAATATAAAGTGAATGAGTTACTATAACGTAGTAATGAAGAAAGAAATCGTAGGAAATATGTTTTGCGTTATTGCTGTTACTGAGCCTTTTCCTCCGATCGACGAAACTGCAAAAAACATACCGAAATGTGCAGTTGACGAAAATTGCCTTTTACCTAATTTAGTACAAGTAACATTTTATTTAATTCCGGCACTTTATTTCCAGGAAGGTGGACAAAAACATGGGCAAAAACTTTGGAATCTAACGAATTAGAAGGAGATTAACAGTTTACTTTCTTGAGAACGGATGGCGTTATTTAAGATGTACACAAACACATCTTTGCATTTAAATTTCTCAATGAAGTATAAAACGTCGAGAATAGTTTTCATGATTTTCAAATAGAACTACATTTACTCAACAATATGTAGTGATATTCAATCACGATCAAAACAGGAATTTACGTTTTAACACAACTCTTTTTTAACAAGGTGACAGGTTGACATGAAAAGGTCTCTAAATTGTGTTTACTAACAACTACAATGTGGGAGGGAAAGATGTGAATATCCTTGAAAGTTCGTTATGATAGAAAAATAAAAAACTCTTAAAAAGTTCCGCAAAATTTACTACTCTTCATGACTAGTCATGGATTAAATATGAGTAAGTTGCTTTTCTCGCAAAAGGTTTTAATTGTTTTATGTATATTTCGGAAGAACGTCAAAAATTATGACATTAACAAGTCACAAAAGCCCAAATATATGCAAATATTAATATATTGGCTGGGTACTTTAAGCATCAACTGTTCTTTGTCCAAAAGTTTAAACACAGAGGCTTCACCTTAAAAAGGCAATATATTTATGCTAAGCTGTCTTTTTTGACATATAATGGATGCCTTTTTGTGTGGGTTCAGGCATTAACATATCGTAATTCCTCTTACTATGAAGGAGTTTGTACCAAATGATGATTGATAGATCGAGTCCTTATAGTTATTAGTACTGTTTTTTAGATCACTAAATATTTCAAAATGTACCTAGCATTGCCCAAACGATATTCTATATTGTTAGGGATGTTTTAAACTAATTGAACATTTCTAGTACATATACGTTTGTGTAGTGTGGTAAAAAGTGGTTCCTCGAATTATTACGGAGGATGAAAGCAATGGATTTACCTTCGGATTCAAATGCACGTCTACTTTCGTCAAGGTTAATATTTGAGGAAGCTCCAGGTTTGTCCACTCCTTCGTCATAAGGCAGTGATGGTTTTAAAGATGGGGATGGTCCGTTTATTACTTCAACTCCTAAGGTATTTGCGAGAAATTCCTTCGCTGATTCCCCTTTAAAATTTTGTCGAACTCGAAGCAAAGGTTTTTCACCCGAGGAACCACTGTGAGGTTTACGAACATCATCAGCGTTACCACTTTTCACTGAATTAGTCTCTGCTTCGGCCATGACATTATTTGGAGATGGAGCATTAAATTTAGTTACTTCCATGTTGTAATTTGGGTTTGCTTGAGGAAGTATTTGATGCTGAACATTAGAGCTGGTTGCAACTATATTTTCATGATGATCTTCTGGTAAAGTAAGTTCATTTTTGTCTTGAAAATGCCATCCATGGGAGTCTTGTTCGACAATTGTTGTAGACAAATGTTTAGCGTTCATTCCAGGTCCATTTTCAATGATCCTTGTTGTTGGCAATTTTGTTCTAGGTTTTCGATGTTTGACGGATACTCCGTTGCCATCAGGTCTGAAGCTTTTGATGTTCTCTGTGCCTAGCTCACTCTTATCAAAGTCAGCTTTGACTATGGAAGGCAACACAGTGTTCTCATTTGCTACTGGACGTTTTTCCAATAGATTTGATTTATTTTTACTCAATTCAATGTTATGTTCAAGTTCTTTTTCAGCTTGTTTAAACCATTTAAGCATAGACATCCTGAATTCCTCTTGCTCTTTCTGTTGAAGTTCAAGAGCTTTTTCATTCCTTTGTTGAAATTCAAGAAGAGTTTTAGTTACTTGCGAACAAACGATTTTTTCGTCAAAATCTCCTTGCATGACATTTGTACTAAACTGATCATTTACATTTCCACCTGGAAAATATCTTGCTACTACATATGTGCACCTGAGTCCATTTTGCATTCTAGATACCTTTGCCATACCCATTCGCTTACTTCCTCCCCAGATGAGTTCTGTGAAGTGTCCGGTGCCACTATATGATACTCTGCCAGTAAAGTCATATCCAGGTTGACAAGCTTCACTATACCTATAAAATCAGAGGAAAGATAATATTTACAAGAAACATGTATCAAAAACTAACCCATCATAAACAAGAAAGGGAACAAAAAAAGAAAAAATGAAGAAACTAAACATTATTGGAAGAGTCCAAATAAAAAAACGAACTCTTGCTGCCTACAAAGTACTGGTTTTCTTGTTTTGACGTAGACAGACTTGAATACACTTGAATAGATGAAAGGACAATCTAGCTGTGCTAATTATCCAAACATGCTTGTCCTTATACATTTCGGCGCATTCTGAAATTTCTAGTAAATGTTGGCTTACAGCAGAATCGCATGTTTTGGCAGTCATTTTTGCTTTGCAAGCGCGAGACGGCTGTTCTCTAGGAGGAATTGATACTTGGCGCATTGTGGCTGGAACATGTTGTTTGATCCTGTCACCCAATCTTTGAGAAGTGCGACCTACACACAGAGCTTCACATCGACACAGAAATTCATATACTAGTAAGCATTTTTGTCTGGTAGGCACACAATCCTTGTAAATGGATGGCAAGCTCTTCCTAGTCGTGAAAACAATTCTTGGAATTACAGCAGAGAAACACTTAACTACAGCTTTTATAATCTGTGTTTCTATGTGGATAGAAACATTGTCTATCCAAGGAAATTTGAAGAAAATAGGAAACTTTTGAGGCTCAAAAGATTTTTCGGTTGCAAAATCAGTGATCTTTTCTCGAAGAATTCTGGAAACAACATCCTCTGGATGCCCGTTTTCAAGGACAATAGAGTTTATTTTCCTTAGTTCCGCATTTAATTTTGATTTTGGACAGATACAAAGTGCTCTGTGGGCAAGTGTTCTGATGAGTTCGATTTGTTAACAACTGTTTACCGAAAAGCTAGTTTTACTGGTCAGTACATTTGTTGGCATCCTTTTCGTTTTAAAAAGAGCAAAATCAGTTGTTGATAAATCAACCTCATTAGAACACCTGCCCATAGGGCACTTTGTATCTTTTCGCAATCTAAATTAAATTTGGAAATAGGGAAAATAAAATCTATTCTCGTTTATTAGTAGGATGGTACCTTTTTACCCGCTGCCCACAATATTACGAACAGATTACTGTGTAAGTAGAGACTTGCTAAGATTACTACCCATAAAACACAACCCCTCTCCCCCCGTGCTGTGTTTGCACAATCGCGTTGTAAAAGAAATAAACACGCTCTACTGAACGACTATCGTTCCAGTTGCAGGAGGGTTTTGGAGATATAACTTACACTTGTACTCCATCCCTAAAAACAAACTTATGTTGAAATTTAAAATCTACTGGTCTCCTTCGAATCTCTATGAAAGTAACAAAATACACAAGAATACTATAGTAGAAGGTGAACCAACCAGACTGTTACAGCTTCCTCTGCTGACATTTCAAAGTCACTATCATAGCAGCCCATTGCCAAGTTTTCACCTTGTCCAGCAAGCTTCTCCGCACTTTGATGCTTAAGATAACCAGTGTAGGATAACTCCATTGCATATTGGTATGCAAATTCAACAAGGACAGGGTCTAGAGTTAATGGGGGTGATCGATGAACTTTCCGAAATCGGTTATGTATTTCCAAACCGACCCTTATAAAAGTTTCGATATCTAGAATGGAAAGTATTACTATAGTTTTATAAACTTTAAACAGAAGAGCTTTACAAGATACAGTTTGGAAAATTGCATCACGTCCGTCTTAGCACATTTCTAGTCATAAAACATTTACACAGTTTGAAATGATTGGCGTGCATGAAATGCACTTGCCAAAACAGAGAAAGTTATGGGTCCAAAACCCAGATAGTACTACTCCTTAATAGGCTCTCTTTCAGAAAAAGGGAGTCTATGACTTTCAAAGTACACTTTTGAGACTGATATCAATTTTAAAACTTTACGGTTATTATGAGCAAATGAAGCCAGAATGTGGATAACGATTTTACGTCGTAGAAAATTAAGCAAGTTTCTATCAAAATCATATTCCTAAGCTTTGCTTATCATGTTTTGCTGGATTTGTGTTGCTGCCTTTAGATAGAAGTTTATGATTGTCCTCTGACCAAGTTCTACACTTAAGGCAGCCATGAATGAAAATAATTAAGATCGTTATAAACTGAGATGATCGTAGCACTTACAGATCAAGAGAGCGACCATGCTGCTCAATTTGTCACTTGAAAGCAGGTTGGTCACGGCGACAGCTATAACAAGACTGTCAAGAGACAAATTTATAATAACTTGAACAAAAACTAGACAAGCGGATAGGCAATCACTTCATTTTTCTTAGCAGGAACGTCTGGGTTTTTTGGTGATAGACATTAAAATGTATTTTATTCCAAATCAGTGCCAGTTGTCAATAAAATTTCATCCAGGAATGACTTGTCATTATAAGATATTGGTCATCACAATGGAAAACAATTATGTCAATTGCTTCGTGTTAATTCAGAGATGTCGCTATCATTAAGGGTGTAGGTGTGTAATTCAACATAAAACACATGTCGAAGGTATTCATTGAAGTGGATTGAAGATTATGTTATCGATAAACCGTGACAAAGATTCGAGCTAGATTTCAGATTTGAACTAGATTTGAGGTTCTAGTAAAACCATCTGTCATTGTGCCGGACAATTTCTGGCTCCATCTTAGGTTTTATCAGCTATCGCATTAAATGAGAAGTTTACATTCAAGGGTTGAATATAAAGCTTGTGACTTGCCAGATTTTTTCCAAATACTTTCATTATCGAAAACCGTTTAAGAAATTTCAAAGCCTTTTCAAAATTGCATAACTAAGCATCTCACTTGTGGTTTACAGCTCCGAAGGTGTGTACTAGATAGTAAAAATACGATTGGTAGTGTATTTCATAATTATTTTTGTTATTGTATTGCTATTGCTGGTGGTAGTGATAAAGGTTGTAATTATGACAGTAATGCCGATAATTCTCGAGATCATTGAAAGATGATGACAAGAGTGAGAGTGGCGCCGCTATAACGAGTATAATAACGAGATTTTGGCGATAATGAAAATTATTTGACAACAACATTAATAATAGTGACATTTATGGTGATCATTATTGTGACAATAATTATGATATTGAGAGCAAATGCAATAATGATGATGGCGATAATGAAAAAGGGAAAATGATTATGGACAAAGTGATCTAGATTATTACGATCATAATTTGTCATGACAATGTTCAACATAACAGTTGTTACAATAAAAATTATTACCGTCATTATTATCATCATCATTTTTGTTTGACAAGTTGGCTAAGATCTACTTTCCTAACCTATATAATAAGCTAACAAATGTTTGTTATCTTCACTTACATTTGCATTTCTGCCATGAAAGTTTTGAGAATAGATGAGTTATCTTTCTCCTCGACAGACAAAGCTAGAAATGCTCATTACTTTTAAGTCCCAGCAGCATTTCCCTCATTTAAAACAAATTTTTGAATAGAAAATACAAGTACAACAAATGTTTTGCAGACGTAGATAGAGTAGGGAGCTAATCATGAAGAATTTAATAAAAACATCACGTAGATCTAGATATTAGACATGGTAAAGTGTTCCTCTGAAAACAAAATATTACATTGTCAAGGAAAAACCAAAGTAATTCTATAAAATAAAGAGAGCGTAAGCGAGTTTCCGAAATTATATCCTTCTGGGTCATACTACTCAATGTTGTTGCTTGCTTCAAAGTATCCAAGCTTATTTTTCTAATTAGACAGCCGAAAAAAATATATAAGGGAGATCTAGTAATTAGTCCTGCTTACTGGTAGCAGTAATCCTAAAAAATAACCGTTCTGATCCTTTTAGCATGAGCTTTTTCAAGTGGAGACATTGATGTCACTTTTGTTTAATGAAAAGATCAATGAAATTAAAAATCCTACTTTGGTCAATCTGACTTAAAGCGAGAGAGAAAATGTCATGCTAGGGTCATTTGCGTTAGTGTGCAGTTCTCACTTCACGATAAGCTCGTCCATGTCTATAAGCTTTAAGAGGCACTGTCAAGCTATTTATTGACGTGATTTCAACGTTATTAAAGGTAGGCCAAACATGTCATGATGAATAGTTGTTTCATTTATGCCCTCATACTTCTTGGCCGCAAACATATGGTTTGAGGTACTGATGGAAATTAAAAGCGGCAGTTACATATTTCTTTAAAGACATATGTAGTTGACAACACTAAACCCTTTTGTAGCTACTAATGATCTTTGGTTTAATTATACAAGTATTTCCTTCTTCTGGCGTTTTGGCCTTGACATTGCTTGGGGCAAGTATGTGTTCTAGCTTTAAAAGTATTGAGAGCAAGCTAGAATTAATTTTCGTACAGTAATAGCCTATTGGAAATCGTGCATGTTTAATATACTTGATTTAGAAAGTAAACTTGGACTTTTTTGTCACAAAATTAAAATTTATTTAAATCTTTGTCGACATTCATTGTTGCTAATTGTATACTGATGAAATGGAATACCTGCTATATTTTTTGTCTTTTCAAATCGAAACAAGTTTTGTTTCGATAAAGTAAAACGTTTTTCTTTTCTTACAGTAAAACACTTTTACAATTTTCACAAAATTAGGCAGTATGTAGAGAAATGCTGGCCTTTGGATTGCTGTCAATACACAAAGCATAACTCCAGTTTCAAAGTCAATAATGATGGATCATTGGCAGAAGAATAGGATGCTACGCAAGTTACAGTTGTTTTGGGGCTTTTTTACGGAAAATTTCAATTCTTACCCCCAGGCAATAACAGTTGGAGATGTTCTAAAATATCATACTGCCCATTATGAACGATGACAATTTCTATCATATTTCACCAGCACGAAGAATCCAACCGAAAAATTTCTTAAGGCTTGATATTACTCTAGCAAAGTCCTTATTAATTGAACTGTACAATGTCTGATATAGAGCTCTCGCCTTACTTAAAATCATCGACCATTCGGCTTCCTTTGATTAGACAAAATTATACAAACCATGTTTGTATGTAAAGTTTGTTGTCTTAACTACTGTTAATTATAATCCAAATCATAACTGTCGAGACTTAAAATCATTATTTCTTTTAAAATCATTATTTTAATTGCCAATTCATCAGATCTGAAGTTTTTTGTAGATAACAGGGAAAACGTTTGTTAAAAATTGAGGCAATGCCGTATTTGTCTTGTCCAGCCCTTTTGTTTAAGAGTGAACAAATCGAATATTACTTTATCGAACAGAGATTTTGACGGCAAACGAATTTTTGTACTTGTAAACTTGATTTGATAAATAAGGGTTTATAAACTGTCTTGATTTTAGCAGATTTTGTACTAATATATGACGTATTTACAACAAAGTTCCTAACAAACATTGTTTCTGCGAAGTGTTAATTTTGCAAAAGTGCTTTTTATAGATATAATTTAAAATAAGCTCGACAGCTTGCCCTGTAGTTAGCTTAAAATCCTTGAAACTGGTAAAGTAACAAGGATACTGGCACGAATGGTACTTGAGCTCAATATTTTCTTATCAGTGTAGCTGCTGTATTGAATTTACCATACAACTAGAGGATACGACATATACGATGTCCCCTCTAACGCCTTTTGGTGATAGACAATATATGTAACTTCAAGCATGCAGAGGTTGGTTGCTTCTTGAGTTGATTTCTCCTAAAACGAAGATCTACTTTTAAAACCTTCCTCATTTTTGTGTTCAGGTATTGACTGAACCGTACCAACATTATAAACGGAATGTTCTCTGCTCTTTAAGGCGGTAGAAATGAGACATACATTTCCAATTATTTTCATTGCTTTCAAATTTAGAGGCAACAACAAGGTGTTATTGACGACTGCAAAGTCTGTTAATTGGGGAAATACTTAGTTGAAAACGTGGGAACTCTTGAACCTGTGTAGCTAGTTATATTAAACTCATTAAAGAATTTGTGAACAACAAAACTTTGGCTTCCAAGTTCTTCAATCTGTGGATGGCAATTTAAATCAAGCTCGAAACATATTATATAAATACCTTCACATACTTTTTACAGGACTATTGCACGAATATGGGTCACAGGGGAGAAAAACTGTACCTGCGCTATATTCTAGTCTTGAAGAAGGCTCACAAGAATTTACAATACAATCAGAGTGGAACAACATTATACACGAGAAAATAATTCCAAGTATCTTTAACCGAGCTATTGCATGGGTATTGGCAGCTCAACACATAATGAGCCCACGTTAGTTCTGTGTGGGCCATTGCATGGCAACTAAACCAATCAAGTCCACAAATTAGGAAAAGCATTACCTACCCAAGACAAGGCTTAGGGCTAGTAAAGGGTAAATAAGAACAAAAGCATGAGAGATAACCTAGGAAAGTAAATGAATAATGAGACGAAATTTAAAGCACTGTGCGTTATTGTTTAGATAATTTAATATCCATTTTCATATTTGCAAACTCAATTGTGTTTATTGAAGCCTGGATGCAGATGCCATCAATTGGTAATTGGCAATGTATAATACAGGCAGTACTGTGCTGTTAGATCAGTATTGTCGTCAAAGTAATGTCCCTAACATAAAAACTTATCATTAGTTTGAGTTGGTTCACCCGCAAGTATTGAAAGTTTGGTAAGTCTTTGAGTAACGTGGAAAATAAAACTTTTGTCACGTTTCCCTGAGAAATTTCTTAGTTTGCATTACTAAAAAGTAAGCTAAAAATTTTGTAAGGTGAATATTTTGTTTCCTCTTGAGTCATCCTTCAGTTGCCTCTAGCCTAGGATTGTAACAAAGTATTGAATGAACTACATCTGATGTATTGTTTAGGCAAAACGTTTACGAAGT
>JANTCA010083659.1:0-14317 GCA_024741275.1 Chironex yamaguchii | reverse complement strand
GGCGCTTGTCAGATAATATAGTAGTTAGAATGCTAAATGCTCTTTCAACCGAAGAGTTTGAGCCCGAAACACAAAAGTACAAGTTGTCAAGTAAGCAGAAATTTGGCAACTCTGCATGTCTGAAATTTAGAATTTTCTCCCAAAATTGGCCAGCCTCTATTGTTGGGTAAAGAGACCTCTGCAAGTACTTCGGCGATTTCCACTCTTTGATGACACTTTTACAATCAAAATTTTTGCTTTCAAAAAATAAATGAAGGCGTGCGATATTTTGCACACCTGTGAAGCAGCCGGCAT
Organism: Chironex yamaguchii; assembly: GCA_024741275.1. Lineage (NCBI taxonomy): Eukaryota > Metazoa > Cnidaria > Cubozoa > Chirodropida > Chirodropidae > Chironex > Chironex yamaguchii. Next base: position 14,023 of record JANTCA010083659.1, on the reverse strand, counting down.
GCGCCAGGGCATGCGCATGTGATTGCACGCCTTTCCCACGAAAGCCTGCAACTTAAGTAACAAAATGGCAAAAATCTAATTTAGAACATGAACAACGATATAGTACAGTATCTTAAACAGGCATCAGTCGTTTGGTGTTTGGAAACTTTGACCATCAATTTCGTTCAAGCTAATGCTGTTGGTGAGGTCCTTTTCATGACATCCATAACAATGCCAAGGAACAACACAAAAAGCATCTGACCTATTGTCTTCAAATAGTTCCATGCTGGAGATCTCCAGTGTAGGCTACAAGAAATGTGCACTGGATTGGGAATAAGAATTTTTTTGGATAATAAGGGGGATCGGATCAGCCCCTCAAGTATGCCTCAGGAGTCATCATTTTGTACCACAAAGCTAGTAGACTGCCTTTGTGTTTGGTAAGGTTTTGATTGTTCGGAAAAACTGGTTTTAAGCACAAGCACAGTGGTAGTATGGTATTAAGGAAATCTTTTTAGTGTTGCTCATTGAACCCAAATCATGTAAAATTATAATAATATTCTCACCTTCACTGCATCTAGATGCTGTAGGCCATCAATCAATTCAATTATTGCATAGCAGGACATTTGTCTAATGGCTATTGTTTGAATGTCAATGTGACATCTGCAACAGAGCCAACAAATTATTGTTTCGACCCCTGTTCTTCTTTTTCTTAAGTTGAACCAACTGAGCCTCTTGAGCAACTAAACAGTTCTCTAATACCATCAGAAAAATCTTCAACCTTTCCAATGACACCAAGATGACCACTTTGTTATAAGTAGTAACAAAGATACGGCACTTATATTTTTTGATGAGTCCTATAAGTGGCTTCAGTTTTAATAGGGAAATGAATGGAAAGTAAAAGTTGACCTGTGACCCATTCAACTGTACGTTTGATTATGGTATAATTATCATAAATTCTTTCATATGTTCAAGGTAGATATAAATGCAAAGTATACCCACTGATAGTCCGATAGCAGAGAAAGATTGCTGAAGGTAAAGTGACTATCATCAGACAAATGCACAAAATTCACCAAATTAGGGATGTCTTCCGAGAAGTTAGTGAAAGAAAGCTAGGTTTGTTTCAGAAGTGCATCACCTTTTAGGTTTCCCCATAGCCTTATTAAGTGTTAAGTCACATGGTCCATTGTCAATGGCAACCATTTCAATGAAGGGACAAGCAATGAGGGTCATGAATAGTGTTTGATGTGGAGCATGCCCTTGTTTTGGTAGTATTTTAGTGTTTTTTAGGCCTTGCACATTGCTGAATGTCATATGAACACACGAACAGGTTGGTTCTGTGCAGGTCAATTCAGGAAATGTTAATATGTGACAAAATATAAAATCTCTACACATTAAAAAACGATGATAACTAACTCATATAGTGCATAACATTCCACAAGGTATGAGTTTCCATTTTTGGTCTGTGTAGTCGAGACTAGAATAACTGTTCACAAAGAGCATGTTCTGTAAAAGTAAGCAATTTTTCAGCTTTGGAGAACAAAAACAAGAGACAGCAATGCTCTTTCCCATGTGGTGATAGGACTGTACCTATCCTTGTTTCCTTGCCAACATAGCTGTTCAAGCACTCTAAATATTTTATATTGTAGATGCTGTGTGCTAAGCATGGAAGCATTGTGTACAATTTTGAATATTTGTCATTTAATCTTGTCGTGAATTTTAATCCATTTCTTTGTGCATACAAATTGAGCCTTCCTTTGGCTTGGTATTGCTACTTGTACTCTCCATTGTATAATCTGATGATGGATGAAGGCTATATTTAATAAAACATTTTCAAATGTTTTAAAACATGAAGTAAAACCAACATTTTATGTTGTAAAATCAGGTGTACTATTATTTTTGGCTTTATCTAACATTGACAACAGTGACAGCATTCAACAATTTAAAGGACTGATTATTTTCGATTCGTGCTGTTTTATTACAAAGATAATTACTTGGAGTTTTTTGCATAGATTAGTTTGGGGATGCCACTTCAATGAAATAATCAGCAGCTGGAGACCCCCTGTTGCCTACAGTTTATAAGTTCTGTTTGAAAGTTTTATTGCTTGTCCAATTAACCAAAAGCTTGTTGATTTGCCTACTTCCAAGCATCAGGGTGAGTGTCTGTCTATCCTGAAGGTATTTGGCTAATTAATTTATACTAAAGATATGTTTTAAAGGAATGAAAACATTTTCCCTTTGAGCCTGTATTCGTAAAATGCCTCCTCCAAGTGTTTACACTTAACACCCAGACTGCTGCAACTCAAAACTTGCAGTAAATTGGAACTTTACTTCTGTTTTATTCTGGTCATCTAGGATCTAAATTTTGGGTTTCAAGATAATTATTTATTTGAAATCAAACACTGAGTTTCAGTCTGTGATTGCATAACCTTGCCGAAAATTGTTATCTTGTAGCAGTTTTTACAACAGAACCTGTCTGACACTGCCACCAGATGACATGCCCAAATCAAAAGAAATCATTGATACAGAATCTGATGAAGGTGTGGAAAATGAAGAACAGGCAGTACAAGACATTGAAGATGGTCAGGACTGAGCGATTTTAATGTCTTGGAGTACTTACTTGCATATGTTCAAACAGTAAACAACTATATAACATATAATCTTGCTGGAATAATATGTATGTCATATATGTACTGATAGTGAGATGAAAATATTTGCTTCATGGAGGACTATTACCCTGCAAAATACCGCTTATATGTACAGCACTAGTCCTGATTCCGTTCCTGATCCCGATAACCTCTGATCCCAAGCAAACACTAATGAATACATAATTCAATTACAGGCATGCTGTGTGTGGTAAGCATTACATCTTGACCTCAAAATGGGAATAGATGAAACATTACACCCATCAGTAAAAATCCAGTAATTGACTCTCAAAATTGGGCTTTAACATGCCAAAAACAGTAGTTTTTGTCTAGTCTTCTGTATCATATGACCTGGGATAAGTTCATGAGGTTGTGTTAAGCTGTAGCAGCTTCTTGTTTTTGTTCCATTACAACTTATTATGTATATACCTGTAAATAGTGGACAAGAAATGTTTAATCCTAATGAAGTATTGTACAAGAGTGCAACTGATGTGAAAATTGATATCTTGCTCTCTTTTTTTGTAGGGGATACAATCTATTTACTATTTTTGTGATTGATTTGGAGGAAGTGTAAAGTGTTATAGTGTGAGATTTCACAAGATGTCAGATGTACTTGTTTACGTATTTTGCCTGATTGATTCGGCTGTTCTATTGTTCTTTGCTGTTTTTTATGTATCCTTTTCACAAGATGTGATGGTTATGACCTTTCACAGAGTAATTGGATCATTTTGAAGGCACAATTTCATAGCCCAGGACTCTGTAGCCCTGATTCTTTGGTGCATCTGTAGTACCATACCATACAAGGAGAGAAGTTATCTTTGGCCAATCACTTTAATTTAATGATGGTAATCTTAAATATTTTCAGTTGTAAGGCAGACTCTGCTTCATCACTTGATGCATTTACTACCAAATTCTATGATATTTATGGTCTTTTCTTGATCAGTATTCTCCAGACATTTTGCTTTCTGTGAGACTATTCTTAAACCTGATTTTTGTAGTAATTTTGTTATCCTATCCATCCATTTTATCTATCTCTTGTAACTACCCATATAATCTTATGCATGGCTTGTGCTTATTTGTTTGTGATGATCTTCCTATTTCTCATGCAGAAGGTCTTAAAGATCTCATATTCCTTCAAGTGTTTCGCACTCATCTGGTTGCTTACTTTTCATTGACTCCCAATCTTCTCCCAATTGCTTTACAGTCTCATCTCTAATAGCATTGATAAAGCTGTATAAACTCATAACTTTGTAAGGATCTTGACATATGTTTTCTCGCAGCACTTATCCAACTAGCACATGCCAACAATTTTACTCTTTCTCAATCACTCACTCACCTTATCCCAGATCTCTTCAAGACCTCAAAACCTGGTATCTATAATGTTTCTCAGTCACCTCTCAGTAGATCTAATCATGTTGTTGTTTTTTTATAAGGTTCTGTGGAGTCCTGTAGGTCAGGAACCTCCATTCTACTGTATTTTTTATTATCTCTGACTGTTGTGATTAGATTAGTGTTTGTGACTTTTCTGCTGTTGCTTGGACCCATATTCTTCCTAAACCTGTTGAACACTGTGCTAATAGTGTTACTTACTGGATTTTCTGTTGGTAATAACAACTCCTTACTATCTTGCATATACCAGTTAAAACCTTTACCATGTTTTGTTGCTATCACTACTCCAGTTATTGCCCATTGTGACCATCTTTTCCACTCTTTTGAAGGTAATCATTCTGGCGCCAACAAACAATTCTTCACCAGCACTCAATCGTTATAAAGCTATTGCTGCTTACTCGAAGTCAGGCTATGGGCAGATCGTTTATGACTGCAAATTTTTTATGAGAGGTTCTTTGTGATGTCTGGCAAATAACCAGGATAACTAGAGATAATAATTAATGTTCTATGCCTCCCCTTTGTATTTGACTTTAGGTTCTTTTTACATTATAGGATAAAGCTTAGCTCTTGCTTTGGCCATTTTGTTCTCACTTCTGTTCATCCACTTTCTGATTTTCTCTTCAAAATTAATTGTCTCCTACAGAAATATCATATTACTTCCACTGAGGTTGTAGCAGTCATAGCAAATTTCCCTGTAAAGCAACTTGAGCTTGTGATTTTCAGCTATTGGTCTTCGAGTCTCTTCTCTTGAGTTGTTATGTTACTTGTGTCTGGTTACATGCTAGACATTACCTCTTCCTTTGGTTGTCATTGTGAGATAAAGGTTGTTCTGGATGAGCAATCCTCTTCTGACTGTTCTGTGAATGCTAAAGTTCTGGAAGGATCCACTGTAGGCCCCCTCTTTTTCTTCTGTTCAACAATGACTTCCCTGATCAATGTACATGTCAGTTGAAAATCAATGCTTATGCATTGTACTCCATATTCTTGCTTAGGTAAATCTGGATACTGATGTTAATTGTGACCTTTGATTTATAATTGAATTGGTTGAAACGGCTTGTAACATTCAATTATTTGAAAGTAACCATCTCTTTATTAACCACTCTAAACAACAGATTTGCTGTGTTTTTCAGTGTATGGTTCTAAGATACCTGAGAGCTTTTACTTTTGATGTGACTTTTTTCCTAGGATTTTCATTGAGAATTTATGTTACGTATTGCCAAATTAGCTGCAATGAAGGCTGACCCAGTTCTTTATTCCAGGAGTTATATTAGTTTGGAGACCATTCTCTGTTTCTAGACACCAATCATTTGCCTGTATAGATTTAGTGTTATCTGAGATTTTGAGTCACTGCCATGAGTAGTGAATAAGGAGTCATCAATCAAAATGGTTGTTGTATTATAAAGTCTTCCTTAATCGTTTAAAGATAATTACTCTATCTGACCTTGAGTGTGACTACATTAATGCACATAGTTGTTGTAAAAGGATGAACACAGTAAGTATATGTACCTACAAATGTCTTTTCTTTTCATCGTATAATAATGGTAATGGACCTTGTAGACATTCTAGCAATTTATGTCAGTTAGAATTGCTAACCAATTTTTTTGTGATTTTCTTGTTGGCCATTTGGGTTCAAATTTGACATGCTCAAAATCTGAAGTCTGTGGAAAAGAAACTCAATTGTATGAGTGCAATGAAGTAACTAAAACAGTGCTCTGCTATTTATGGGTTACATTAAGGCATTCAATTACATGCCAATGCATGATCTTATATAGATCTTTACTGCTTTGGGAAATCTCAGGTAGATCTTGACCTACTATCTCTATGTCCTAGGGGTGACGTGAAGAATAGTGAGAAATATGGCTCTATAAGTTCTCTGAAGAGTAGCTCTGAATGGGATAGGGAGAGGAACATTAGATAATTAGATAATGAGCCCTGAGAGGAGTACTAATGATTACGTGTCTTGGAAGAAAAACAAACAATCATTAATTAAAACATTGGGGATTTATTGAAAAATTTCAGAAAGAAAAGTAATTAGGAAAGACTGTCTTACAAAAGGGAAGCCAAGCTTTTGATTAGTAAATTTTAATGAAGTGAAGGGAATGGCTTAATTTGAATATGGAAGGTAAGTGGGATGCTATGATAGGTTAGAAAATTATTTGCAAGGGAAGGGAACAACAGCATAAATTGTACAGTAGTTGTGGAGTGTCCTTGTTTCTATAGGCAGGGAATTGTGGTAAGAATAAAGGAAACTCCTGTAGCTGGTTGCTTGTATGACAGAGCCACTTTATTTATCGTTGTTTCTTCAGAAAACGCTTCCTTGTTTTATTGTAGTGTGTTATTCCTGAAATAGTTGCTCAGTGTGCAATGGCCTTTGCAACGGTATGTAGCCTGTATTGGTTACCTATTGCTATTACATTTCCAATGACAGGATATGTCATCTACAGGTATGTTTCTTTCTAATACTCGTTTATGTGCTCTTTCTGGACCTTTTTGTTCATCCTGCAGTGTAAATATATTATTTGATTGCGTGTGAGTTATTAAAAATTAGAAACTTTTAGTCTTTAAAAATAACCTTGCAGTAATTACTCTAATGGTTTTAATGATTGTTTAAGTGGTGAGTTATTGAAAATGGAGTAGCAATAAACCACATTTTCTGGGCCACTTAAGTATCATTTTATAGACTTTAAATCTTTTTTAAAATTCGCTGCTTTCCAATGGCTTAAGTAAATTTTCAAGCCTATTTCAGTTGATGTTGCTGATTTTTCCTAAATGGTTAAGGGCACAGTTTGAAGATATCTGAGCTCCGGTGTCCTCCGTCTACAAAATAAGTAATGTCTAACTGCCTAATGTATGCCAGACTATTCTCCCAATTAAGACCTGAAATACAGGAAATCTGGCTATAGTATGTGAAAATCACGACGTAAGAAAATACAACAGACGATTCCCGTAATGAAAACACCGTTGCTACGTACTTTGTTCACACGTGCCACTGAATTGCTTGCCGTCCAGCTACTCATCCAGTCTGGCAGTGTCGGCTACTTGAACGGTTCCATGCAGTTTCGGGCAGTCATGCTTCCTACCTTGAATCAATCCGAGATTGAGTAAAACACCAAGTATCTGCTGTTGTCTACATATTAAAACATTAAAAGTGCTATGTTTCTCGTGTGATTTTCACTGTTGTTGATTGCCTTACGTCGTCGCAAGTGAAAACGTTGATAGATACAGTTAGCTGGAATCCAAGTGTGTCGTGTCTCGGCCAATCTATCTGTCTATCTGTCTATTGTCTAGTTCTAGTTGTTTCAGCACTTACATCTTTGGGCATGGTATTATTTGGTAACTATACACCCGATTTTTATATCTTGATTTTTGGCAGATATCTTAGCACTCCAAAGAGCCATATGAAAATGTATGATCCTGCGGAAATTTTAAATCGTAAAGAACTGCAGACATTTTTGAGGCAATCAATGGTAAAACTAGGATATCATATGTTGTGTTTTTTCTTTTTCTTGTATAGGTGAGTATTTACTTATAAAGGATTGTAACATATTCCTTGTTTGCATATTATTTAAATGATCTTTTACAGCGATTAAGCTGATTTACATTACTTAAATACTTACATCTTATTCTTTACACCTTTCTCTTGAATGTATTTCCAAGATATCAGCTTTAGTAATATCCGTCTTTACGTCCATACTACACTTTTAAACGTTTTAGGACTTTGACTCTTCCAATTCTCTTCGCACTAATAAGTAACCATTTGCCCGAGCAATAGGGCAAGAGTAGAATACTCGGGGGCTATTAATTTCGTTTTGCAGAACATCGTTTTGCATTTTTAGTCCACCTGTAGCAGTGTACATAAACAGCTTTTTTTTCTCGCACTTCTCGAGTCTGGAATTCCCTTGCACTGTCGTTGTTTTCGTAGTAAGTACGAGCTTCAGTTCTATGTTCCGTGAGTGTAATAAATATTCTTATCGTCTTCAAGGTTACAAATGTTAACCTCACATGCTTCGTTCATTCGACCTTTTAACAAGCAAAAAAACTTACGTACATACATACATACATACATACGTACCTACATACATACATACATACATACATACATACATACACACACACATACACACACACACACACATACATACATACATACATACATACATACATACATACATTTTTTACAAGACTATGCTTTAACCGCTCTTTTATACTCTGTTTCTGTCATTGCAGTATGATCATGGCCCTGGTATCAAAAGAAAAAGGAGAATCATGACATTGATAGAGTTTATTGGACTTAAGCAATATGTGTATTTATTGAATTTGCCTCAGTGTTGTTTTGTAATGTTTTATCTTTAAAAGGATCGGAATCAACGTTTTTTTCATGCGCATTGATTTTAGTATTGTAAACAATTGACGGTTTGATGACTACGACATGCATTTTATGTCACTACTGGTCTATCTGTTTCATAAGTCGTATCTCTGATTACACGTGGTGGCTTTCTGGCATGCTAGTGTGCCCCTGAATGCCTTTATGGTGGTCATTTTACAAAGACCGTACTATAACTATCTTCGAATCGTAACAGGTATGTTACCATTTTGCCAAATTATAAGTGTTTTTTTGCCTGGTGAATTTCACTGTCAAAGGAAAATTGAAAACAAGTTTGAGAGGAATATTTACTTTGCAAAATGTGTGTTCAGAATTTTTCGGCCAATGTTTTGTAAGGGCCCTTGAAACTTGTTTTGTACAATGTTAAAAGCAATTTCGTTTATATCTATTTCAATTTCAGCCAAATCTCATAAAATGGGCATTAAAAGCATCTAGATTGATTGAAATTGTGTGAAAATATTTGAAGTTCGACATTTTGACTAAAAGTTTTTACTATCCGAGTAAACATATACTAGAGATGGAAGTTTGCTAAAACGATCAACAAATTAACTTTCAAAGCACTTAGCTGACTTCGTCACTCCAACAGTATCGTCATGGCAGGGTATTGCTACGTAGTGACTTGCCTATTCTGACTTGAACACCCATATAGGGCCGTGTAATGTTTCTCAAGAACCAATCCATTAAAGGTAGTAGTGTGGATGAGTCAATAAAGATTTTTTTGGCAGCATGATAAAATAATTGCATTGGTAATGAAACAATTTTTACAAACTGTTGGTTATGGCAAGGCTTCTACGTTTCATTTGGTGAATGAATTACTAGTTCATGAATTAATGAATTAATATTCTACGAAGAGTCCAAATGTAGACTAATAGAAATATCCAGTGTGTTGCAAGTGTCGCAGTATTTTTATTTTCATCTATAACACTTTCGAGACGGGGATTGTTAAATTTCATTTAGGCCACATCAAGTTCTTACAATCACTCCATTCCAGGGAGAGGGGTCTGTCCACATCCAGTAGGAAATTAAAGTGTGGCATGAATTTATTACAAGCACAAACTTAACGTTCCAACTACCTATGATGGGGTTTGTAGCATATTGCATGTATAGACAAAGTTAATCTCGACTTCTATCTTTACTCAAAAAGTTCTACCCACTACTGCTTTATATCTTGACAATGTGATCTTAACCTGAAAATATTAGTTACGACAACCGCAGTCTCTGGCTTGCATCTGGAACATGAAAAGGTCGATTGCCCACACTTGGATTGCTTCAATGCCTACGACAATTTATAAAGATAAAAATAGGATCAATACATACAATATATATATCTGTGAAACTTTTACTCTTCGTCTCTTGTTCAACTTAAAAATATTTACAGAGAAATCGTATCGAACGTCCTCTTTCTACAAGTATTTATGCAGGGCCCTACTCAACGTGCCAGTTTAAATTGACATAAAATAAAACAGGCATAATTTAGGACAATCATGAGAAGATTCGGAGTGCCTTAAAATTATCACTTTTTCAGCAAATGCAGCTTTGTGTATGTACAGTACATCTTAGACGCCATGAGGTTGTAGCTTCAACTTAATGGCTATGACACCACTGAATATTTCCAATTTTAGTAATATGGGCAAAATGCTATCGAGGACACTAAACTCAAGAATTCTCCCCCGTGATTGTGGGTACCTCGCACTAGGAAATTAACAAGTAATTTACAGTCCTGTGGACTGTAAATATACACAAAGATATAGACCAAATTATTGTCAAATAGTTCGCGTACTTTAGTAATATTTACAGAACAGAAACCAAATTGTGCATATGCGTTACTTAGGAGTCATGGAAAAGTTTGTATATTGTCAATTTGTGTTTTCTCTATGACATTTGACACATTACGGTAAAGGATGTTTGATAAATTTTCAGATTAGTAGGCGTTTCCGTCAAATGGCGAATAACCGTTTATTGGTTATCTAGTCACCATTCAAACAGCTATGATATAAACCACAATTCACTGTCAACCGTATAGAATGAATAGTAAATTTTTCAGATGTTGTCACTGCGTAGGTTCAGTTTCCTTGATAGTTGGCAGTGGGCAGAATCCAGAGCTCTTCGAATAGTGTGATGACAATTTGCCTAACTCCATCACACGAAAAGCGTTTTACGACGACGTCAAATGATGCTTAGCAACTCCTTAACTTATTCTTGGTGTTGCTTTGAAATAAAACCTAACTATGAGTATATGTAGGGTCATAAAAATGAATAATCGAAAATGATAAACGGTATTATTTGCACTGTTTATGCATTTTTAAAGCAACTTAACCAACTTAATAAACCCGGCATATTATTGTGTGTGTTCATTTTTCGACAAGATAAATTGGGATTATTTAAAGAGAACTATTAAGGTTAGGGAACTGATGAGGCTTCGCAGTGATCGGTTGTTGTTTTAACTAATTGGCTTGGAGACGAAGATAAGGGTGTCCATCACGCGGTGTTTCACTGCCGTTAGTATTTATGTCGCGTATAGTATCATGCAATATTTTGCATCAACTCAGAAGGACATGCTGCCTAGCACACACAAAAATATGATAGTTTACAAACTTTCGGGTGAGTGTAACACCTGGTAAGCAGGCCGCACGTCCCAACGATCGATGGATAGAACCAAACAACGGTACCATGACACATCAGCAAATATTTTCACAGTAATCTTTGCAATCACGTAAGTTTTGCCTGTTGCCAGTCAAGGGCTCGAAAGTCTCATCTACACTTCTGTCAGGGCCTGCACTGGATAAATTTGGTCAGATTGCGTTTAATTGCGTGTTTAAACTGCAATTAAATTCGAGCAAATGTCATTATCCCGACTTCAAGTCACAACATAGCCATTTACGTCTCGAATATGGTGAACTAGCATTGCGGTTGTGGCTTTAAGTCGCGACATATGGTCCACCATAGCTAGCTATTCATTTACTTGTAACTTGGACGTCTTCAACAGAAAGAAGATCAAGAGAGGTGCCTTTTGTTGTTATTTACCAAAGTTCTTACAGGATATAGACACCAAGAATGGCGAGGGGGCAAAACTAGTCTCTGAATAAACAAATACAGGTTAAGTATGCTGGAGTTCAAAAATTCGAGTAGGAAATTCTGCATTTTGTTTCGAATTTGGAATTTGAAGGAGACGAAGACCCTCTGACGAAAGTGGTTGAGGAAGCTGGTAAATTTCAGTCGAAAACTGACTGTGCCATGGCAGTTATTGGAGTAAAAAATGAGGACATCAGACGAGGCTCGGTATCTTCAATTTCAGACATGCCATCAGTATGCTCAATTTGAAGTGGTACGAAAAGTTCTTGCAGAGTTACCTAAGCTTGAACTAAGGAAATTCTGTGGAAGCCTCATGAATGGCAAGAATTTTGGGACATGTACACCAGTGCCATACATGAGAGTGATGAATTGTCGAAAACTGATAAATTTGCATACTTAAGAGTACTACTTGGAGGAACCAGCACAGATGGTAACATCAGGATTTGAACTAACTGAAAGTAATTACAATTCAGCAGTCGAATCACTTAAGGAAAGATTTGCCAAGCTGCGACTGATATGGAAGGCCCACATTCAGGCAATGATTAATGCAACTTATGTGTAGAATGAAAGAGGAGTCAATAAAATGACAACATTTTAGGACAAAATTGAAACTCACTTTAGAGGGCTAAAAGCAATGGAAGTTAAGAGAGACACCACAATCAGTATGATTCATAGTGAAAAGGATTTTGCAAGTTGGGACATTGAGAAATTTTTGGAAGCACTTGGTGTAGAACTTAAAAATTCGCATTCATGATGTTGTGATGTTCAAGTTGATGAGAACAGAGGACACGAAACAAAGGCTTAGAGGCAAGCTCTAAGTATCAGTGCCAGTTTGTTGTATGCTGCTAAAAAATCTTTAGAGAAGTGCTGTTTTTGTCTGGGAAAACAAAGGAAAAAGACTGTAAAAAGGTGACAGATCCAGAGAAGAGAAAGAGTATTTATAAGTTTGGTAGGTGCCTTCTGTTCTTCCATATGGGGCATAAGGGTGGTATGTCTAAAACATCAAAGGGATGTACAGTTTGTAGTTGTAAGCATAATGACTTGATTTGTAATGTAAAACATTGTGTGCCAACCGAACATGATACATTATCGCCAGTTTTAGCAGAAGATTCGTCTGTGCAGCATTGCTTGACAAATATTAATTCTTGTTTAGGCAATGTTAGTGGTAATTGTCATTGGACCTTATTAGACTCATTGTAATTGTAATGAGATGTCGCCACGATATTTTCCACTGTGGTTTGAGGTCTACTCTCACAGACATACGGGCATGGTTTTGGGTGCCAAAGGGAAGGCAGTTAGTAAAGAAAGTTATAAGTAGATACGTTACATGTAAAAGGCAACAAGGTAAACCTTATGCATGACCTAAATTGGCAGATTTGCCAAAGTTCAGAGTCAAGGAGACCCCACCATTCATGGGTGTTGGTCTAGATCTGGCAGGACCCCTGCACCACAAGATGGTCGATGATGACATGGGTAAGTGTTATATCGTTCTATATACATGTTGCACCACACGTGCTGTCCATCTTGATTTGATCGATAAAATGTCAAGTGAAGCATTTATATGTAGTTTCAGGCGTTTTGCTGCACGTTGGTCAGTACCAGCACTGGTTATATCAAATAATGCCAAGACATTCAAATTCGTAGCCAACTTCTTCCAGAAGCTGCATGATGATGAAAGCTTCCTGGCATACCTAGAAGATAAGTGCATTGAATGGAGATTCAACATGGAACACAGCCCATGGTGGGGAGGGCTGTTTGAGCGTTTAATTGCCAGTGCCAAGCAATGACTATGAAAGGCTTTGGGCATGAGCATCTTAGGAATAGGTTTGGTAAAAAGTCACTAATCAAGAATGGTGATATTGTCCTTTTAAAGGAAAAAAATAAGAAAGGACGTCTGTGTAAAATGAGTAGGATCGACGAGTTAATCAGAGGGGAGGATGGCATTACAACGGGGGGGGGGGCAAGGTAATTGTGTCATCTACTGATAAATCTCAAACGTTGTGCCAACCTGTACAGCAGTTGTACCCAATAATAAAATCTGCACTTTCCATTTCGCATGCAATCTTTTAGCAGATGGATTAGCCTTTCCCTCAAAACTTGTCTGAATTTTGGATCGTATATAATCATTGCTTAGTCTACTCAAAACTGGTCCAAACTAAACGAACTGATTTTGGATTAGCTGCCTACCCTATTTGTGAAAGAGTTCACAGTTTCAACGCATTCTCCATCTTAGTGATGCAGTATTCAAACTCAGCATATCAAAAAGATTAGAAATTTGGTTTATACACTTGCACCTCGAACAATTGTATTCCTTTCTTGCCTTTAGTAGTCATTAAAGCCGTAATATTGTTTTATAGTCAGTTTTATTGTTGGGAGATGAAAGATATTGTGTAGTTGCATGCTACATTTTATTCTAAATACTATTAAGCAGCGACGACGCACAGGGTACGGCAGGCACAGCCGCCGCCGTACCAGAATTTTTCCCATTCTCGTCGGTTTAAATCTATTTTAGGCAGGCCCATAGCAGCTATTGCTTGTTTGCAGACATCTCGTCGGT
>JANTCA010083648.1:0-14318 GCA_024741275.1 Chironex yamaguchii | reverse complement strand
TGGTACAGCAGGCCACAGTAGCAAGGAATCGTATTGTGAAAGCTAATTTTAACCTTGGTTCCAGAGCATCTCGCATGCTTGTGTTTTACTTGCGAATTGAACACTCCACCAACCCAAAAAAGTTCGTCGAATGTTTCGCTATCCATTTGTAGAAAACTTTTGAAGTCCGTTGGGTCTTCCCTCCGAAAACCATTCAAAAGTGCTTCGAAGGCGCCATGTTTTTGCCGTTTCAAGAGCCATAGCTTAACCAATGCTACTCTCTTTTTCCGTTTTGTAGCTTGCCTTTTCTCTTCTGACACCATTCCTGCTGCTATGATAATTATTGCGATAGAAGATGCACACGCTCTTTCTTTGGCGTCCGTTACGAAAATGAGTGTTTTTTTTAAAAAAAACATAATTTTAAACTTAACATGTAAACAGGTGTATGACTTGCAACTAAACTTATAAGTTTTTTTTATAACGAATTGGTCCAATTAAACTTACCGTGTATTTTAGCCTTTACCTGCACTTAAGAACAATAGGTTGCTCAACCCTAGTCTTTCGTGAGATAACTTGTCAAAATGGATCCTGTTCGTACACTGTTTTTTTATAAAAATCAGTAAAATTGAGTTCAGACTGGCTTTTTTTAATTCTTCCTAAATTTTGCGACTGAATTGTTCTTAATTTGTTTTTAAATTATTAGTTTGTAGGCAATTTAGACATAAGACAATATACAAGACAACATTGGATATTTATGAAACAGGTATTGTTTTTAATGTCACTAGCAACTCAGTTTTAAATCAATTGAACTTCAACATTGTGAATATCTTCAAGAGAAATGTAGTCTCCTGTGCCGTCTGAAAAGACTACGTTAAATTCATCTAAGAGTTCATTGTAATATTGAGTAGTTTCCATGAACCATCAACTTTTGTATAGGGCTTTCATTTGCCGGACAGTGTACGTGCTAAGCGTCCTGTTCTTCTCAAGGTCTAATCATTGCTCAGCTTCTTCATCAGCTTCATCGGTGACAGGATCGACTGATTCATCTGTTGGTTCTTCTGCAGACTCAACACCGTTACTTGATGGAAATGAAATTGCTGGTTCACGATATTTGTTGGATTGGGGCAATTGGTAGTTGGGAAGCTCCTCTTGAAATATTTGATCATCATTTGAATCATCCGCATAATAAGACATCCAGATTTTAGCCATAGTTTTCTTCTAAATTCGTCATAATCTGAGCTAATCAATTGCCTGTAAACTTCACCAGTCCAATGGGTCATTAAAATTCGGTGTTCCTTCACAGTACGAGGCTCTGTATTTCCATGCCATCTATCTGCATGTTCATCATCATCTAACCACTTATGATGCTGCTACTTTAAGGACTTCGGCATTTTGCCATATCTTGTATCCGGCTGCCAAAGATCCGTAGCATTTGGCAAACCATACCAAACTACACCAGAGCAATCACTCACAGCATCCTTGAATTCAGATACTGTTTGGCTCGTCAGATTATCCACGAAAAGTACCAACTTTTTGAGTCCTTCGGTGATGGGTTCTAGAGTCTTTTTACCCATTCTACCACAACATCAGTGTTTACCCATGCGTTTTCTTGGAAAAATCTGTGTGCCAGAATGTGCGCTGATCTTTTTTGATTCATTTTCCTGCCCCGAATACCAGTTAGTCAAAAGCTAATTTGGAGCAAGCATTGTCTTTTCTAAGACCTGCGCCTGGTTGGGAAATCCAGACCTGTTCTTGATGCTGGTTTTGGTTGAATTGATGGTATGTTCGGGTGGAGTCCAACACAAAAGGGCATGGGGATTGGTCAATGTTAAATCTTGCTTCTGGGAGGAATCATCTCCATCTCTCATCGTAATTGTCAGTTTTCCCCGTTTTTATGAGTCTCTCACGCACTACTGCATACCACTCTTGTAGCTTTTCCCTCGCTTCTTCTTTAAATACATTTTTCGACCTTTGCTTTCTTCACATTCTTAGGTTAAATCTTCTGATAAAGATTGCAATGACGGTCTTTTACCATCTCCCTATATATTTCTCGCCCATTCGACTACAACCACACAAAACTGATACGGTACCCTTTTGCTCTGCAATCTTGAAATCTCTGCTGTAGACATTTGTGTAGCTGGGTGTTATATGTTGCCTTTTTGATCTTGAGGGTACTTTTGTACTCTAATTTAGCTACATCTACAAATTTAGGCTTATCTTTTATCCATTTGATCACATTTGACCTGCCTAACTTTTCAGCCACCTAATCAGGGTGATTTCCGCATTCAACTTCTTCACTGGCAGACAGTTTGAACCACGGCTTGTAGCTTCGTCTTTTCACCTGTCCTGAAAGATAGGATATTAGGAAAATTAGAGATACAGGAATTTTTATAAATTTGATTGACAACGTGGCTCTGGAAGAATGCATTACATTTGCCACCGATCAAAAATAGGTATGTTGAGAAAGAAGTTCCCATATGGCATTAAGTATTCATTTACCTTTTCTGTTACTGGTTGAGAGTTTATCATAATTTTTGTCGTCATCCAGAATGCATAATGATTGAGGTAGGTTTTCTGTTGTTGAGTTGACTATGAACTCTTGCGATGTTTTTTGAGATCATTCTTCTGGTTCTTTTGCTTCTTTGCTTTTCAGTGAGCAGGGATGTTTATTTCTGCTGTGTAGACTACTGTAAGTTTACACTTAATATGTGCTGAAAGACCATATGTATTTTTGAAAGTGTCTTTGCAATGATGATCATCGACACGAGTTTGCTAGGAGGCTCATTAATGATATCTATTTCCTTGTCTTGATGAGTAATGATTGTTTTGAACCCTTTCAAATGAAAAATTGTTTTCTGCTTTTAGGTAGACATCTCTCATGTCACGTCTCGCTACTATTCCCCCAGCTAATTTGCAAGTTGAGTTATTGAAATAATGTTATTAGGCACAGGTGTTGAAAATAGAGTTTGATTGATTGAGGACACACTTGCACTTGGCCAAATGCTATATTTGAAGTGGCTTCTCCTGGAAATCAGTGATTTTCATGACAAAAGTTTATAAACAATTATAAATAGACCATGTTAGAATTAGTTTCGTCAGGGGAAACTATTTCGCGAACCTTAAAAAGGAGAAACCACGAAGCTGTCAGTTCACCTCAAGCTAACAAGGAAATGACAGTTCATGTCAATAAATTATTGGAAAGCATGGGCATTTTTGTCCAAAATTAGATTTTACGACAGTGCTTCAGCCTCGGCTTGTTCTTAATTTGTTCTTATTTTCCAATCAATTTTGAGGCTTCTGAAGCGTATCTTTATTTATGCACTCCATTGAAAAGGCAGCATGTGATCACTTGAACAACTTTACAGTCATTAACAGGCATATCTATATTTGTATCTTAATGGCCTTTCATCATCAATTTCATGGTCTGAAACACTAAAGTAAACAAAAGCCTGACATATTAACTTGCCGCCGTATTGCACGTCTCATATTACCTTTGTGGTATTGATAATAGGCCGGTTAAACTTGATTACAACTTTATTGTAACTACTTTGTGACTATTCAGCTTTCATCTGATTCAAACAAGTACCTGATACTCACAACTGGATAGATTCTGTGTTCACCTTATAGCTACGCGAAAACAGTTCGTTGGGGTTAAGTACAGCTTAAAAAGACAGACAAATAGATATCATTTAATGTTGCAAGGACTGGTCATTACAAAGGACAATGCAAACGATTGTAGGCACGTTGATTAATATTCAGGAAGCGAGTTTGAAAATCAACGGGTAAAAGGACTTAAGTTGGTGTACTTTCTCCTATTAATGAAAACGTTGTCATTTACTAGTGTGTTGTATACTTCCGTTCAACTGCTGCCTGCTTCCCTTGGTTGGCTTTGCTAAAAGAGTTGAAGCGTAGAAACACAATTAAAAGCTTATAGCCTTTGAATGTAAGGCAAAAATGAAAAAACAGAATTTAAAAAATTTTACTCCATCTTTAGAAAACTTGCCTTCATTCCTGACATTTCATACACAAAAGTTTCAGACAAGAAAATCTTTTAGTAATTTTCCTCTTTGTTTCACTATTTCAAAGCAAATTTTGAAAAGATTTTTCACTAAATTTTCTTTCTTAATATCTATGTTCAGTTGTAGGACTTGATTACATTCTGCCTCTGTTTGAGTCAAATGTACTTTTCCTGTTCATCATAAAGAGTAAAACGAGAACTATTATTCATACTTGGCCAAAGATAAATCAGTGATACTCATTTACATGGACCACATAGGCCAATTCCGTGACCAGAACTGAACAGATTTTTTCCCTTTTGCATGTGCATTAAAGTCGTTAAAACATACATGTCAGGTGGTAAAGACATCAAATGATTGCAAGTAACTTTTCCCTGTTATGTTATAACTGATCACTAAAATATGTAACATTCAAATCGAGACTTCTGTAGTTTATTATATCATCAACTCACAGAGCTTTGTTCAGTTTAATGCAGAATGACGTCAGCAGTCTAGCCTCGTGCTGATTCTAGACGTAAGCGGATGACTTATCAAAAGTTACGAATTTCTGGTAACTAGGGTTTTGCTGGCGTCATTTGGTCTAGAACCTTCGTAATAAACGCGAGTAATGCTGGTATTGCGAAATCGTCCATAAAATTTCAAAAGTTGATGAGAATAACTGGACGTTTTTACTTCTCAGTTGTTTTCGCAAGGATACGTGAAATTTGCGAGACGTGGCTCAGAATTCATTTACTGCATATTCCCTTTGGCTTTATAATAGTACTCTGTTATCAATCACTTGTCAGACTTATTAGGTACATGGAATCGTAAATTTATCCTTTCCTGGCAGTAATTGTAATAACCATGCACCTCTCTCTTTCATTCTATAGTGTCCAGATGTTAACGTAGAGTCGTAATTGAGAAATGCAATCTTGTTCTGAAAACTGAGGAGAATTGCTTACTGTACGGATGACAATATACCAGTTCTATGTAGGAATGTTTGCTGCAAGCATTCCAATACGTTTTGTTGCAATTATTTCAAAGGAAACAAGTATCACCTTGAAAATTTGCGACATTGCGTTAAAAACATACTTAAAATCTTTTTCCGTCTTAGTCTCTGAGTATGATTCGCCAGAAAGTTAAGTATAGATATATGGCAACTTTGTCACATGAAAAGATTTCAAGTTTATTGATTATAAAGGCAGCTACTTTCCAATATCATTTCTTATTACTTGAACTTTATTACATTCATAATTATTAGGGTGATTTTTCGGACATTGCAGAGGATGCGACTGTATTTGTCGGAGAAGGCCAGACACAGTTAACATGCAAACTTTTCCTGGTTATAGAAGGACCTTCATGTTGTTTAAATTATTTTTTCAAATTTTTCTGAGCGCCTTGTTTTTTCAGAGAAAGTTTGTCAGCAAGCTTGGATAGCGGAGCATTAGACAAGAGGTCAGTATTACCAGGGAGTCTCAAGAAATATATATTCTTCATCCAAATGCCTCTCATGCATCGACTGGCTTTGTCCTTGAAGTTGTGTAAATTTGTTGCTCTATCCAGAAGAACAGCATGTTTGCAGTTGGAGTACGAGAATGCTTATAACTATCTTTGCCTTAACATTCCAACGTCTTCCTGCAATTTAAACACTCAGTAACCTAATGTCATTGTTGGAAAGTAGATTACTAGATTATTGGTAGGTGAATATTCTTTTGTGGTAGGTTATTATGTTATTGCCACACCTTGGATTCAACTGCAAAAGGAAGTAAAGTTTTTGCGTTTTAGTTTCAGAATAAAGAAAATGTCCAACGCAGATCGCAGTCAACACGACTGTTTTCCCTTTCATAGTCAATTTTAAGGTTTAAAGTCCGTTGTTTATTAAAATAATTTGCAAGATTGCATAGAGCTAAACATTTTATTGTAGGAATGATATTTCATGTAAGAATCTCTAACTAATACCATCTTTACGTTTAATGTTTGTTCTTGCGCCGGTCAGCGCAGATTTAAGTACCTGACCTTCGTGTGGATGCAGGGAGCCATGCGTTGACCCCCACTGCTATACGATGTCCACCTAAGGTTCCTTCCAATTGTGAATTAAAACAGGGATCGACAACTCATTTTCGAATTTTTAAACCCTAAAATCAAGGCATTCTTGCATAGTCAAATTCGTTAACCAAGAAATATTCCTCCTTTATTAGCTACTACCATTTACATGGTGCAGGTAAGCAATATTCAGATAATAAAAAAGTTTCTGGACTCTCCCTTTAGTAATCCTGGAATTGATTTAGTCGGCTTCAGAAGGCCGATAACTAAACTTGATCAATTCAGAGGCCAATAACTAAACTTGATCTCCCATCGAGTGCCGCCATAGCGTGGCGAACACCCGCCAAGAGTGCCGAACACCCGCCTTTCGTCAGGGGAACGTCTGTGGAAAGGCATGCACTACAGGAAGGTGGGGCTTGACTATTATGTGAGAAGCCATATTTTCCGCTAGGGTACTTTTAATGCATGCTTATTCACCAGACCTTGCCCAAAGAGGGCTAAAAGTACAATAGCCCCACCGTACAAGCATGGTAACGTGTACATTTTGCACAAATTTTCGAGCCAACTTACCCAACTTAGCATTTCCATTCAACCATGTAGACAGAACCTAGTCTTCATTCCCCTGACTCTAAATAACTTATTGCTCCCAAAGAAGACGAGAATAGAGAAATTTTAAATTCAAAAGCTATTAAAATAAAGGTGAAACCAAATGCTTATCCAAGAATCTTGGTAAATCAAAGGGGTTTTAACTTTGAACAAACTAGCTACACTAACCACAAAACGAGAGAAAGCAGAGGATTGTTAAAAGACTTCGTAAATGAGGTTTGAAACACTCCAAAGTAATGTAGCAAACGTGATTAAATTCGTAGGATTCAGGTGGTAAAGGCCTGATATATACCAGGTGAAGTGCTAGAAACCTCTCCCTGAACGTGCTGTATTAAAGTAATTGCTATTACTAATGAAGACGGACATTACTAACACGTTAATGCTAAGTTTATTAATTACTTAATTCTGTATTGTTAATTAGTTATTGCACAAGTGATTTTAACTTAGGTAAGTGGTAAGAGCGCATGACGTCGATATGTGTAGCCTCGTGTTGACGTTGTACGTAGGCGTCGATTTTAAGTCGAATTAGAGGCTGTTGCCTAGGTTCTAGTGACGGAATACCACATGGTTATTGTAGTAATATAGCAAAAGAGAGTTATTACGAAAAATGGGATGAAAAGCAAGGAAGAAGTGCGCGACGGGCGTTATAAGGATCGATACTTAGTTAGAGAAGGAATTTGCTTAAGATTTGTACGTGAATTAAGTAGACAAAGGGCCGAGAATTCACTACAGTAATACGTGGTTATGGGACGACTCTAATTCTTGTCGCTGCATGCAGTATCCACAGGTACCCCAAAATTACCGCGAACGAAAGACTAGCTCACATAAGAAGTGTCATCTATATCTATATCTATATCAAGCCACACAAGCCAACAATTCTCTATCCTGATTGAAAATGAGAAAGTGAGATACTAAGTTTCATGAACAATCTCAATGTCACTTTGAGTCCGAATTTTGCAAGTTCGAGCCCGGTCGGCTTCCACATACTGCAGATATTAATATATATATATATTATATCAGATACAAGTGGGAGCCGATCGGGTTCGAACTTGCACTCGTCAAGGTCAAACGCCAACACAACTTCACGAAATCTTTTTTGCCATGGTGTGTATCTATGCATCAATTTACTTGACGAGATAACATAAAAGTAACAAAGCGAAAGTTGGAACACGAATGAAAATTAGATTAATGAATTTTTCTATTACCAAGCGTTGAGTTTCACATAGTGATACCAAGGACTTGGAATGTCATTCACAGAACCTTTGCTTCACATTGGTTTGAGTCTGGAGATTACGAGATCGATCCCGGAGGGCTCCCAAGTATTGCAGCTGTTGTGGTAATGACCCACTCTTGACAACTATATTTGAGAAGTATTTGTGTCTGCATAAATATAACCTAAATACCATCTGTCTCCCCTATGAACAAGGCCTTGCATGTCGGAGACTCGCCTATGGATGATTCTTTTCTTTAAAGGGAGATTGGAGTTAAAAACTTTTTATAGCTTAGAGGCAATGCGACGCAACAATGTTGGAAAAACGACTGAGAACAATAAATTTTTCAGATTTCCACTTTTTACATAATCTGCATTCTAAAGGACCATTCCCCTTTCAAATTAATATACCACTCTCCAAAAGATTTCTAAGTATTAGGACTAGCCAACGTCTTGTTCCTTCGCAGCTTTCTGTCCTCAGGACATGAGTTTAGTCCACCCGCTACCTAAACAAACCAGACTCTGTTAAGGCTTTGATTAACTCAAATTACAACTCGCGAATTCACATTTTTGAGTTTGTTTCTCTCTATCATTCCGCCTCTTGGTTTGGCTCTTGTTGATAACGTAGAAGTAATTGATGGGGAGAACACAAGTTAAGTTATGGTTGTGACGACATGAGCTTCGAAAGACGGACTCCACACCTGTCGCCATCTCTCCTGAGTCTTAGAGCTTGATGGAAATTGTTAAAATATCCCTTCTCATTTAACCAAGATCGTCCACACGCGTAATTGGATGCAGCGGTAGCCGTGAAGTGTGGATGGAAGAAATATTTACTCCTGCATTGGAAGACTACATTTAATCAAAGTTAGCATTCAGGTAATAAGTTATAAGACTTTTGAGACAATCAACTCGCAGCATGACTCATGAGACGTCACGGAGTGATCGATAAGAACGAAGTAAAAGATGGAAATGAAGATAACTGCTTCAAGTTCCTTCTTGTTATTGCCTTTAATAGCAAAGTGCTAAAAATCAATTTGGTTTCTTTTTTCTCTTTCTACAGCCCAGTCGCGGAACTTGTTCGGGAAATTGATGAGCGTCCACCCGAATTATAGTAATCATGATAAAGTGAATTATGACAGCTTTCAGCAACCGATATTCATTCAAAACATGTCTTTATGTAAAATTGATATTGATAAATCTTCTAAATAGTCCATTCTTTGTTCCTTAAATCCTTTGCACATTTTCTCTGTCCTTTCTCGCCCAATCCGTAGTTCGTTGCTTTCTTATTGGTCAATTTTCGGTCCTACCTTGCGCTACAAATTTTGCTAAGTTACTGTATATTACGAAAAGCTCTATAGATGCCAATTTTACTTAAGAGAGTTTTTAAGTTTTGTACTGTTAGAAAACATAATTTAACAGAGAAAGCACCGTGCACGACACGACCGTAAAAAGCAGAGACAGACACTACTGGAACACAGACATGAATATAGCACGTTGATTACAGAACAAACATATATGTCATTATTGGGATTTTTACATATCTAAACTTGCCGACTTTCTCAGGCCTAAACAATCTATCATTGAACTTTTTTAAATTTTAGGGTAGTCGAGTACTACTTTGTTAAGATTACAGACTGAAGACAGACTAACAACTACGCTAAAATTTTTATGATATTTTCGGGCGAATCTGAAGCACTATATCTTCAAAAGTGTGGGGGTGTACATACACCCCCGTGGCTTCGCCACTGAGTGGATGCATAACGATTGGTGAAGAATGTTACAAGCCTCTTGCATTTTGTTGTAGCTACAAGGTATCCATTGCTTTGTTATTGGTGGGGCTTGTCATGGGACGAAAATCACAACTTTCTCGCCCCAGGCCTTAGTGCCACCAAACACAAAGTTTGAAATTGGTAACAGGGAACGTGATCGTGTTCATGGAGTGAAGAGAGCTTTATGTCGGCGATTATTAAGCTCATATGGTACAATCTTTGGCGGGGAAAACTAGTCATTGATATGAGCGGCCGTGCACATAGTTGCATTAGACCGTTTATAGGTGTTCAGTGTTCGAATCGTACTGACAGTATCAAGGCGTTTAGCTCTGTTAAAGCCACAGAAGCACTTGAAGAGTAATGTTTATGTCAACAAGATACAAGAAAAGGGATCCAAAGTGGAGGAGACGACATTTATTTTCCATAGAGGATTCACTTGCTAAGCTGTTTGAATGCTTAACATTAGAATATAGGTGAGGGTTACCCTACATTTGTTTGTTGCTGGAGGTGAACGTTTATCCTTTGATCCCAACTATGGGGATCTAATACATAACTTGACACTGTAAACAGCCGAATAGTTCCTGCAACAGAGCAAAAGTACTCGTCGCTGTAAAACGTATGTGAAGCAATATCTTACGTTCTCAAAATTCATTCTGAACCGGGAAGTATCTAGCGTATGTCGTAGCCTAGGCTTCAATTTCTGTGCACCTTGTCTACTGTGCAGTGCCGAGAAACAAAATAATGGACGGAATATTTTCGTCACAGGTCAACAAATGTTTGTTACCAAAGTTAAACCTGAGTTGAAATTATGGGGTCAATTTTATGTACAGTATCAAATGTAAATGAAAGTTGCACAAACGAAGTCAATTGGACGTAGTCGGCGAACTTGCATGGTTTTATGAAATGTCGTGTTATTAGTAGGTTTTTATCCCTTTACAAGCCACGGTTGCATTGTCTACTAATACTATATAACTTTTAATGCAAGAAACGAACGAGTTTGTTGCTGTTCAAGTGCCATGTGTTATGTAGCAAGGTTTTAAATGCCTTCCATGTGCATGAATGTATACATACTTTATCCTGAGTCAAAACATATATACCAAGTCATTGAAGAATTGATAAGAAGGAAATGTCGTGTATCTTTTACGTTGTTTACTAACTTAGCCAGTAAAGCTACTTTTTTCAAGTTCAGTTTATTTGTGATAAAGTGGAAGAAATCATGAAAACTTAGTACAGAAGCAGGCAAATCTAATAGGTTGCCCATTGTTAACAACTTGATGAACATGACTTGAATTAGAAAACGTTCTTGAAAAATAAACGTGCTAAGGTGACAATAGTACATTCCAACAGGGACATGGTTCACAGTGGAGCTAAGAGCATTCACGATGACCTTGGTTGGCATGTTTTTTGGTTTGTTAAGAAATCTCAGTGGAAATAACCCTATATGATGAAACGTTTAGAGTAATGAATTTAATTTTGTTGTGAATCTGTAATTATTTAGTATCAACTGTGATAAAGCAAGAATGTTTAATAATAATGTTTAATTTTTAGATATTCTTAATTTTGTACAGTCCTCAGCATATTGTACTATAGTTGAGATCTTCATTAAGTAACATGCGAAATCTATGTATAACTGAACATAATACTAGTGAAAGAAAGGTACAGTGTCACAATGATCCTAAATATGTAGATCCATCAATATAGATAAAGGATAAATGACCCAAAAGCGTACATACACAGTTTTTTGACAGAGTTTCATGCAACAATGAAGGATCAATGGACAAGTGTAATTTGACAAGTGTAAATTCATTCAACTCATACCTGATAGATGCATTAATAAATAGTACATAATTATTTGTGTATATGTAAAGAGCCAAGTTGTCTTTGTCTAGTAAATACCATAAATCCTTGAACCCCCCATGCTAAAACTACAAATCATTAATGAGCTCCCTCCTTGAATAAGCCCTCTCCTTAAATATGCTCCCACTGCCAACATGCTGATTTTACCCATCTGAGGTTTCCCTTGGCTTTTTATCAAGTTATCAAAAAAATTCATAAATTTGGCAATGATAAATGAAATCCTCATAAAGGAATTACTGATTCAAATATACAGTCTATTTGAAGTAACTTCATTATGTACTGACAATTTTTTCCAGCAGTTCTGTCACCAATATATAGGCAGGCATTTTATTTAATGTGTATTCAATATGCTTCACTGGAACAACTTAACCAATTTTCTCGTTTTCTATTCTCAGTACCTACAGCAAGCATGTTGTTCGTATTTGAAGTATCAAGAAAATAGTTTTTCAGTTGACAAATTTCAACCAGAATATGACCAACCAATTACTTGCTTTTTTCATGGCATGCTGACTGGAAAATGACACTTTCAGTCTGGTCATATTGCATGGCCTTTACCTGATCGTCCTTATTACACATTGGTTCTCCTACCTTAGGGTACTATGTTTCCTTATATATGATGTCCTCGCATTGGAGCTGTAAATTTCACTTTGTATTTCATAACAAAACATATATGTATTCCTTTGGCCATTTTATAATCAGTAGGGAGGACTTCTTTTACCAAATCAATCATAGTGATTTGTGGAAAAAAGTATTGAATATTTTTAAGTGGCATGTTTCACATAGTTTTATAAGCCCCTCTCGTATAAGCCTCCCTTCAAATAAGGCGTCATCCAAATATATCAAAAATAGATAAGCCCCCAGGAGTCCAATTCAAGGATTTATGCTATTTAAGGCAGTTTTTGCCTTAGAAATTTCTTCAAAGGACGTTTTGGTACAATTTCAGGAAAACTTCATGAGTAAATATGCAAAAATCACTGATGTTGGAATTTTAATCATGTTTGTTTCTTTAAAGAACCAGTTTTTATTGTTATCATTGAGTTTAAATTCACAGTGTTTAAACCACTTTTGAATATATGGATACATGTAAATTGCTAGTAAGTAGAGCATTACCACAAAATCTACATTGAAGAGGATGAGGTAGCCAAGGGGTGACAAATTTGCAGCTTTGAGATTCAAAAGCCTCAAATGCAATGTTCTATTTTCACAAAGGCTCAGTGAAGGACTTTCAAGTTCTTGATTTTGCAAATTTACTGATGGATAGCCTGGAAATTAATTATTTTAATTCTTTTGTTCTGGGTTTTGCCTCATTGTTGCATATTAGGCCTCAGTAGCAACTAAACAGCACAATAGAAGAATAATATTCTGCAATCCATCGTATAATAACATAGCTACTAATTTATCCTTGACAACATTGATAACACAACCTTCACATTCTCATCCTTCTTGTGATCATGTTCCTGACTTACAACAAATCAATCAACTTTTTATATACCCATAGATTACAATTCTAGAATGTTCTTAAATGATTATTAACCGTAACAGCCATGTTGACTCAGTACTAGGTCACGATTACTCAGCACTTATTCATAATTACTCAGAATAAGCAATCATGACTCTGAAATCTAGTATGTTGTAGTCTCTACTGAGCCATCTGACTTCGTTAAGCTTTTGTAATTCTCGAGTCATAACACTTGTGACTTGCCAACTATTTTAACATCCACTAGTGAGTTAATATTTTGTGATGTACGTACAGTTTTGTTTAGTTTTAAGAAGCACCTTAAGTTAATGAAGTTAAGGATGAGTAGCAAGAAAGGAATGGTATAAATATATAGATAATTTATATACCTAAACTTAGTCTGATGATGCATAAAGGGGGCACATTTGGTCACATACCTTTTACACCTATACTTGTATGTCTCATGATACATGCGCAATTGAATTTGATTCAGTTATCTTGATTTATATTTGTTTGCGTTATATATCAATACTATTTCAGTTGTAGCAAATTGATATCACCAAAGTATAAGCAGTTTAAAAGTCAAAATATTGACTTTGAACAGAAGACAAGGTTAAACAATGCAATTTGGAGAGCATGGCATATCCAGTGTAAGTAAGCATATTGGTTTTACTTTTTTATATTAGCCAGTATAAATTCAGTATTAACAAATACAAGTAATACCAATTTTTTATGATTTTTGTGGCATTCAAGTGTCAAGTTCAACAATAAAGGGCAGTTGAATACTAAACATTGATGAGACCATGATACGTGTACAAGTAGTTTCTCATTTAACTATCATTAAAACTCTGAGTATGGATGTTTAGGTAATGAGTCATCAGCCTTTTCTTGACCACATTTCAAGAGCTACTTTGCCCATTTCTCAGGCTACTCAATGAATTAGTGTTGCTGTTTTGTGTCAACCTGCATACCCCCCAACTGTATTGCATCTGTATATCCTGAAAGGAGGTAATGTATTGATCTGGTGATTTTGACCCCTGTGACCTCAGTGTACAATACACTGACACGAAAAATGTCCATTTCCTCATTTTTAGGAACTTGATAGTGGTAAGCAGTTTTCTCATAAAACTTGTCAGATTGATCTTTGAGTTCTGTCATAGTACACAAAATGTTTATATGCTGATAGGAGTCTAGTCTATGCCTGTACTTTTTGAACCTTACATTGTTCATTGTTGGAAGTAGAACACATGAACAATGTAATATTAAATTAAAGTGCCCAAAAGTGAGCACTAGTATTGGCTTTAATTGTTGCATTACTTAATAACGTGTATAATCACACATTATCAAAGTGCCCTAATTATCTCTGTCAAGGAGGTTATGTTTTCACATGGGTTTATTTGTTT
>JANTCA010083637.1:0-14318 GCA_024741275.1 Chironex yamaguchii | reverse complement strand
AAAAGACAAAGAAAACGAAAAGACAAGGAATGATTGAATAGTGCAATTTATAAACTGAACTCTTTCTGCCTAGTTTGCCATATATATGTACTTCCCTTTCTGACGTTTCATACTCTGAAGAGTGTCGGACGAAAAAGAACTTGTTTTTAGAATGTTTTAGCTCAATGTCGCAAATTTTCAAGGCGGGATATTATGTAGTACATGTGAGGTAGTCAGTAATCATCTTTTGTATAGAATCGTGGTGACAATTGATGCGTTCTTTTAGGAATGTGGGACATCCGAGAGCATCATGGTAAAGGGTTTGTGTACGTAAACAGACTTTTCAATATTGTGCCAATATTTTCTTCTAGCTTTGTCAAGCTAAAGCCTTTTTTTGTGAAATTTGTCGGGTTGAAGAGGCGATTTATCCATTTGAACATACTGCAGTGAGATGTGGAGGCTGTAAAGCGACGTTTCATAGGTAGGTTTTTGAAACTCTTTATACACGGAATGTGAGGTTTTTTAAAAGACATCTGACTGTATGTAGGATTACTGTTTGCGTTCATCATAGTATTATTGAAATATAATTAAGTGTGCAGGCAAGTCAGTAATATTACATAAACAGTGTGAATCGTTTGTCTTTGTTCTTCATGAAAATGCCCTGGATAACGCCTACCATGCTTAACAAGTTCACTGATCGAGACATTAGTTCTAGTTTTTTGGGGTTTTTATTTTTATTATTATTATTATTATTATTATTATTATTATTATTATTATTATTATTATTATAATTATTATTATTATTATAGCGTCCCCTTCCCCCTGTTTATTGCTTTGCTTTGTCTTCCCCTTTTTTTATCCAAGGTCATGCCCTTGTAAATTAATTATCCATTTAGACAGGAAAATAGTCAACTTCAGGGAGTCGAACAGGAGGAAACCCTGCTTTGCTTTCTCGACTTGTTTATTTCATGTTTACTAGCTTGTTTTTCATATGTCTCATGCTACTCATTGCTTTTTACGCTGCAGTTGCAATAGTCTGTTTCGTTAGGAGTAGAAGTATTGGGAGATTGCTGGTTAAATGCTAATTCAAGGGGCGTGTTGGCAATCAGACAAACAACCAGCATCGGAAAAGTGTGTCAAAGAATTGACTTGTTAGTTACACCAATATTTGTTCCATTACCTAGACACTCTTCTGTTGTTAGACACTGCTGTTTGCCGAGTTTGTAATTTCTTTCCTTCCAAATAGTAGTCTGCTTCTTACTTTGCGTTTAGCTATTTGATTAAATCGCACCCACAAGTGGGTCATGATCTTACATGATGGGGTTTTTTTTGTCTTCTGCAGGAATTGTTTTTCCAAAGATAACTGCCCTCGATGCCATAGATTAGCCCGAAGGAAAGAATCAGGAAATAAATGAGTTATTAAAAATATCTTTGTAAGTAGGTTAATTGGTTTTGTATAGATGCGCTTTGTAATAGACGAAACTTGTGGCAAAGAAATTAATAGCATATAAGACTAGCACTGAATTTGTCAGTGGAAATAAAGGACTGTAGTAGATGCTTATGCTTGATACAGTCTCTAAATTGTATTTGTAGAATTTTGTAATAGGTCTGATAATACATAGCATTTATTACCTGACGTTTCAGTCAAACAGTTTCATTTCACATAATAGATAATGAAAACGTCTCGTTTTAATTTTCAGGAAAGGAAGTTGCTATTCTTGTGTAACAGTGTTATGCCTTAAATAATCAGAAGTGACAAGATGGCCTTAAACTTTTAATTAACAAATTGGTTATAGCCTGTATGGTTATATTTAAGTGGAGTGTGACGTTGACTTTGTACCCGGACCCGTGAGAGACGCGACGCTTTGTAATTTTAGTTGTTCTAATATTCAGGCAGTTTTAAAATCGGTTTAATTAAAGTACATGGTACATGGTGCCGGTTCCAGGGAAAGGAGACCTAATTAAGGCGTATAATACTGTTCATACATAATAACAATTGGCCATGAGTACATCAAAGTGACCTTAGATTTAAAGACCTTGGACTAAGGATTGTGCTTCCAATACTCCAAAGATGCAAGAGGTGTTATTACATGCAGATGGATTCTCGTGTTTGTTTTGGT
Organism: Chironex yamaguchii; assembly: GCA_024741275.1. Lineage (NCBI taxonomy): Eukaryota > Metazoa > Cnidaria > Cubozoa > Chirodropida > Chirodropidae > Chironex > Chironex yamaguchii. The sequence goes on along the minus strand of JANTCA010083637.1, from coordinate 12,219 downwards.
CAGCGCCGGGGTAGAATATCGTAATGAATGCCGTATCTATTCTTAGTAAAGATGACAGATATGAGTGTGAAATAGGTTAGTTTTGATTACTTCTTCGCAGTTCCTTAAACGAAGCGTAACTTGAACTTTGGTTTTGATTTAACACTGACACAATCTTTGGATTGATCCACGTAATTTAGGAGCCTTGTTGGGAATAAGTCGGGTGGCATAGTCGAAATTTGTAAGAATTCGATAAGACCGTATGTCGTATGTACACTGCAATAACATTTGCAAAAACCACATTGTTTGGTCATGAGAACATTCTTGTCTAAAGATATGATTCTGTTGTTACTTTCCGGAATGTTTGGTCACTTGCACGGGATAAGGAATCTTTAGATCACGCAGGCATTTGGAAACTCGAAGCCTTTTAAGTTTTATTTTCTGTGTGACACATCATTCCCAACTCCAACCGTTTTAAGTTGAGACGTACTATCACTGGGTTTTCTGATTTAAAGGCCTCGTTTACACTTGTACGGATTCAAAAGAGTACGGATCCATTTCGGATTCGTAACGATTTTCGTTATTGTTTACATTGGGAACTGTACTGGAACAGTTCTACTCAATTGCCTCCTTTTTCTCCGTGGTAACGCCGGGTTATCTTATTTTATTTCGGCTTCGAGACGAACAATTGATTGTCCAGTAACTGATCAGTATCCGTGTGGATCCGTACTAGTCGTTTACACTGGAGCTCACTTGGAACGGATCCAAACTGGTATACTTTACAAAACGTTCCCAAACTAGTACGGATAGCGGATCCATATCGGTAGAGATCCATCATTTTCAGTGTAAACGGAAAGCCTATCTGCGCTCGTTTTGGTGCGGATCCGTTTGGATTCTTTCAAGTGTAAACGGAGTTTAAAAACTCTCTTTTGTTTTATTGATAACAGTATGTCCAAGCTCTTTTACTATTGTTAAGTGTCTCTCCGATCTTTGAGATAATACATCACAACTGTACTAATGTTTTTTGTTGAGTTATTAAGAATTTCAACTACTCTTGTGCATACACAGTACCTGAAAATATAATTTTAAGATTTTGATTTTTTATCTAAACAGCGTATATCATTATGCTAACAGATAATTGTCTCTTTTACACACATTTCGTTTATGTAGTGAACAATAGACTCAAACCTAGCAGTAGTGATTCGACCTAGCATTACCTCCGTCGAGGAGGTTATGTTTTTGGCGGCTTTTGTTTGTTTGTCCTTTTGTTCGTTTGTTAGCAAAATAACTCAAAAAGTTACAGACGGATTTGACGAAATTTTTGAGAAATTGGCAAACGTAGAGATTTATTTTTGGTGCTCATCCGGATCACCCTCTGGATCCAGGAATAAAACCATCGTGCTAGTGAAAGATAATCCAACAATAGACAAACAAGAAGACAAAAAAATCCTGTTATACCGTTATCACTTATGGATTAACAAGGAAAGTGCCACCCAAAACAGCAGCTTGCACCTTCCAAGGCGAGAAGTTGTGAAATTAGATCAATTCTCCTCAGAAGCAAACTTAAGGGGTGCATGAACAACAGACTAGGAAATCATCGCGGTGAAAACCATAGTTAATTGAATAATAATACTGGCTTGGCGCAGGTTTACGCAGTGGAGTGCTTCGAGTTAGGGTCGGAAATTTGGCTAACGTTCTCAGATCTGCAAGCACTGCTGCATCTGGTCTCAATCCTGAAGCATAGCCTGTAGATGTTTCACCTTTGATGTTGCACTGTTTCCGTTCACTTTGTAATTCTAGAATGTAAAAATATTGTGGTGCTCAGTTTAAGAAGTTTTTCCCAGCTTGAAGTCGTACAGCTCGGATGATCCCATCTCTCCCTTTAATCATTTTTTCCACTATTCCAGTCTTCCAATGTCCACGGTTTTTCTTGTCACCATGAATAATGACTACGCCTCCCTCTTGCAGCATTACTTCTTTTGATTGATGCCTCATGTTGTGTCTTTCATGAAGTTGAACATCGTTGCCATACTTTATCCTTACAACTCTGTAGGTACCGTACATGTCTTCTGAAAACTGCATCCCCATCGTCTTGGTCTACATTTTTCCATGGAACAATGGCATCACTTACCAACATCATCATATTAGGAGTAAGGACTTTCGAGTCAACATCATCCTCCACATAGTACAATGGACGATTGTTATTTTGACATTCAGTAGTAGTGACTCCCCAACCCCAATGTTGACTTCCCCATCACCTTGTACAAGCTTTGTTTCACAAGGGGAATCATTCTTTCACACTGACCTCCCCACCACAGTGCTCGACTCAGATTGAACTGCCATCGAATGCCGTGCTGGGCTAAGAAATTATGGACCTATTCTTCCCTTAATGCCGTCTTGAGCCATTTAGATGCAGCCACGAAGGACGAAAAGTTGTCCGAGTATATCTTCTCTTGTCTCCCTCGTCTGGCAATAAAGTTTTTCAAGCTTGCAATGAGCTCTGTTAGAGACTTGTCCTTGTAGTAGGTCTAGGTAGACAGCACGAGTAAGGTTACAGCTGCGCACCAGGATGTATGCCTTTCCCTCCTGTTTGGCACCCTTCTTGAAGGTTATTAGCCCAGTGAAATCCACACCAGCCACTTGAAACGGCTGTGAAACTTCTGTATGATCACGTGGTAAGTCTCCGGTGGGTGGGGATGGACATGCTGATGCACGGAAATGCTTGCAACTGTGGCACAGGTTAATGGTGCGCTTTGTTAACAGTCTTGGACGTGGAATCCAGAACTTTTGGTGCACTTCCGTCATTGTAGCTCCTACTCCCCCATGTAGAGTTCCTAAGTGAGCGAGGTGTAGAATCTTTTCACTGAGAAGTGAGTCCTTTGCCAAATATACAGGATAGTCACCAGTAACTCGGCAATGACAGATGAAGATACCATCTTCATTTTTCTGTAGTTTGAGACGTTCTTGGCCTTCTTTGAACTGCTGGGTATTCAGGTACAAATCTTGGGTTCTTTGGATCCAGTAAGAGGTGGTTTTTTATATTTCTTCTATTGATAGGGACGCATCTCGCGGGTTCTCTTTGTTTCTGACATTGATCACAAACCGGATCATCCATCCTGTGATATGTTGGACTCTCCACAGTTTAGATTTACCGGGTTGATAGGATGTCGCTCATCACCTTTGCTTCAGACTCCGACCCGGTTGTTGGCTGAGTTTGGAAATTTTCTGGCCAACTTCTGTCGTGTATCAACCACTGAGGTCTCTTCCACCAAAGCTTTCCCATCATGTCAGACGGACAACCATGGCTGCCTATGTCTGCCGGATTGTTGCTTGTATTGACATATCTCCATGCAACAGCATCCTTTGCGCTAACCTTGTCGACCCTATTCTTAACGAATTGTTTATATCGACCATTCCCTCTTATCCAGTGAAGTACTGTTGTGCTGTCCGACCAGCAGACGATTTGGCTAAGAGGGAATCCCGACAAGGCGTCTTGTGCATTCTTGAGTAAGTTCACACCCATGTTTGCAGCTACAAGCTCTAACCTTGGGATTGTGAGACCTTTCTTTGAAACCCTCGACTTGGAAGCCAGCAATCCTTGTGTAATCACGTATTCTTAAAACACAACTGCATAGACAGCTGCACAGTATCCGTTTCTGCTGCCATCACCAAATGAATGTAGATCCACTCGATTAACTTGCTCATGGTGGGGTGCGATGATTCTAGGAACATGAATTGTCCTTGTATGGTCATGATCCATTCTCTCCACGCTCCTAACAGAGGTTGTGGCATCTTCTCGTCCCAGTTGACTTAAAGGTCACAAGCTCACGGAGCTCTTTGGAGCTCTTTGGAGCTCTTTGCTTCCGTTGGAGCATCAGTGGAGATACCAAGCCTAGAGGATCGTAAACTGAAGCAAGATAGCAAAAGACCTCTCTTTGTACTTGCTGAATCCTTCTGAGGAAATCTGACGTTTAGCATGTCTTCATCCTTCTCCCATTCTAAGCCAAGTATCGTACTGCTGCTCCTGTTGGCATTTAGTTGTTGCTTTGCATGTGTTGTTCCTTGTCCAGTCTCCTCAAAAGCTTCCATGGGAGGGACATTTGAATGCCACTCATGTAACTCAAACTTGGCATCTCTGAATAATGAGATAATGGATTCCTTGAACTGCTCCACCTTTATGACAGTGTTACCCCCTCCAATGATGTGGTCCACATACAAGTTTTTCAGGACATCATCCACAATTGATGAGTACTGCTCTCTGTACTTCTCAAGGTGTGTTTCAATTGTAGCCCCTAAAATGAAAGGTGAGGGGGCCAATCCGAACAACACCCTTATGAACCGTAGCACTTCAATCTCCTTTGTAGCTCTATCCTTCAGCCAATGAGTCTCTATCTTCTTCCTTGATCCGGATGGTGAAACTCCCAATCCTTCCAGTTGTTATCTAATTGGACCAAATCTGATCGGATCGTCGGCAGCTTGTCCATAGTGAGACGCACATATCCTTAGATGTCGTTTATTCTTTTCATAGTCTCCAATGTTTGGACATGAGTGACCAGCTTCTGGTAAAAATCATAGAACCTCACTGGATTAGACGATGCTACGATTGCAAGGTGCATAATCCCTTGCACATGGGCGTTTACAATTTCGCCGCTTTGGCCAAACTTGGTGTGGAGAATGCTCTTGGCTCATTCGTACGCTTTAGTCATAAACATTAACCCATCAATCAACAGTCTGACTTGTGGTGACACCAATTCCTTTAAGTATGAAAATTTAGTGACTGAAGGGATAGTCGATTTTTCAATTTCTTTTTCAAATTGTCCCCAAAGTCGTAGCCAATCCACAAATGTCCCGTTAAACTTGGTAATCGTTAACTTGGGCAGCTTTGCTCTCAAAGGCTCCTTAATAGTTTTTAAGGATGGTTCATCTGTAGTAACGTCAAACTTCTTCCTCACCTCCTTTTGCATCGCTTCCTTCTGTTTCTCTTCATCATATGCCTTTTTGAGCCTCGCCTCCGACTCCTGTCTTTCCAGCTGCTCCTTTACTGACGTTAGATGTTTCGTCACTTGATCCAGTGTAGATTCACAAGGGGCAACATTTTCATCTAATTCCTAAGTCCAGCAGTCGATGTCCATTGATACTTCATCCTTGGTGATTGCTGCTTTTTTGAAAGCTGATTTTAGGTCGTACAGTTCATCTAAGGTCTCAGGAATCACTTTCCTGTGGCGCTGCAACTCACTTTCTGATCCACGTGAAATAATTTTCTGTGCTTTCCTCTCTGTGTAAGCTAGAAGCTTGAAACCATTTTCAGTGTTCCGTGATATGCTCTCCATGTTCAATATGTCGATTGCAATGATGGTTACTGGGATAATTCAGGCTACCAAACTCTCTTGCACTGCCGCGACCACAAGCCTGACGAGTTACTTACATATCAGTTACAGATACACCACAAGTTAGGTTCATCTCTGTAACCCACGTGTTGCCTCGAAAGCGTTGAGACAGTCAACTAGAAGTCCAAATGATATCCCATGAAATGCAGAATACACTTGCCTTTAGTGTCCGTTGTAATGCTAGTCTCTCCCCAATCTGTTCCACAGATGAATCCCTTGAAATTACAGTTAACCTTGATTTACAATGCTGAATTCCACTGTAGAATACTGTTCTCCTTCACTAACAAAAGGGAAACGTTCCAATAATTCCCAAATGCGTCGACTGGTATAATCCGAATCCTTGCTTCCAAGTAGTAAACATTAAAAAAGGTTCCAGAATAGATCTCTCCAGGGGCTCCACTGTGTTGCGAGTTGATCAACAACAAAACACTCACAGTAGTTATGTTTGTATCACTTGTAACTCTGAGATTCTGATTTTACAATCAAATCTAAACTACTGTAAGATTTTCACTCCTTAAATACTATTACAACTACTATTGCTCTTGTGTACATGGGAATCACATAGTGCCAGTCATGCTTTTACAGTTAATATTATTCTTAGATACATGGGGATCACATGAAGTGTAGTAGAAGTCATGATTTTTAAAGCTACTATTGTTCTATGAGTCCATGGGCATCACAAGGGCTTAATGCCAGTCATGCTGATATGCATTCTCAGCTGATATACACGTACAGGATGCTGAGATCTAGTTGTGCAATCATTGTACCAGTTATCTCTTACATGTCTTGTCGTGGATGTGCTATTTCATGTCAGCAGGACTCAAATGTAAAAGCTTGAAAAAGGTGTGTGACAATGCCAGAACAACTAAAGATTTTAAGATAGGCCAACATTCATAAAAGGGGCAAATCATTAATCGGATTCTACCGAAGCAAGACTTAACACTACCCTGTATGTACTTAAATGCGTATATCAGATACATTCCAGGTGGCTTCGTTTGATTTCTCAATGATATTTCATATGCACTTTGATACGTATACTAGATACATGCTGCATTATCTCGATGGCATTCGTCATAGTAATACCCGAGAAACTAAAATGCTAAAATAGGCCAAAAATGTTGAAGAACGTATTTTAAAGCGTATCAAAGCAAGGGCTGCTTTACATCCTCTTAGATAAGTATACTAGATACAATCGGCATTGTCTGGATCGATTTCTCCGTAATAGTAGCCGAGAACTTTAGCATGCTATACTTGGCCAAAATTATTGAGAAGGGCAAGCCTCTAGCAAAGCAATTTAACCAGACTTAGCACTATAAAAGAAAGCTATAGCTACTTTATATCTACTTGGACAAGTAGGCTTAATACATTCGGCGCTATCAATATTGGTTTCTGTTAGGTAATGCTCAAGAACTCCAAGGTGCTAAAATGGTCCAAAATAGTTTAAAATGCACTATAAGAGCAGGGCACTTTAACAGGTTTGTCAATTGTCTATAAGGAATGGCTATAACTACTTTATATGCACTTTAATAAGTATACATTTGTCCTAATTTGGATAAAAATACTAGAAAAATGAAGGATGCTTAAATACTCAGAAAACTTTTAAAACGGCAAGCCAAAAGCAAGAAGCTGAGAAGCCTTTCACAGCATCATTTGCAGTTGTCATAGTCCTAAGTCACTCCGTAACTTTGCAAAACCATTGCAATGTACGGGAACCCTCTCAACAATGTTACGCTTTGTATATCCATCGCTTAGCACATGCTTCCACTCATTTTAATGTAAAGCCCAGAATACATGAATAATTTAACACATTTTACTCCAGAAAATAACAGACCTAAACTAGCAGAAACCTAACAGACCAGAAAATATTTGTAGTATCATCAAAGTTAAACGGCTCAAGACAATGACGTTACGCACATATGCATGTGTCCAAAATGTTGATCGATAACAGTTCTCATTTTGTGTAAAGGCTTTTCTGTTTCCACAACCTTAGGTTTTTCGTTTTATTTTAAATGTTGAAAAATTGATAAATATTCCTTCAGTACAAATTTCTGAACATTATGCGAAAGAGATTAAACGTTGCCATAGAAATGTCCGAGCTATAGCTCGCATCCATCTTTAAAACTTGGTCATAAAGCCTATTTTAGTTTTTAAGAACTTTGCTTTGCAAACTATAGACAAAATATTATTTTTAAAAAGTTCTAAGAAACAGTCAGCTGCACTACAAAAAACAGCATTTGCAGTTTTTTATCCCATTCAGATGATAGATCTGTTGGCTTCACAACAAATCTGAAGGAACTTTTGACAGCAAAATGTAAAAGTAACTTCCAGAGCACTAAAATTGGTTACACTATCGAAATCAAGAAAATTAGAAACCAGTAGGATAAGAATATTTCTTTTGCTGCAACACGAAAAGGGTTAGCCTACAAACGTTAACAAAAGATAACAAACTGCACCCAAAACGATTTATCAAGGAAGATTTTAAACGCAAAAAGAAAAACTATCAAAATTCCAGCACTTGCTATTCTGTCAAGTGATTCTTTATATCTTTATGAATGGGTAATGATCAGCAGAGGTAAACCCTCTGTTTTGTTTGGAGATATCTGACCTCAGTCCCGTACACTACCAGAAAAAAGTGACAAATTGCAGGCCTAGCGGAAATCAAATGGCTGTCAAAAGCACGTTATCATAATGAATAAGGCGTAAAGCAATACAAACCACATTCTAAACTTAATTCTCCATGAAAGGCAATTATTTCGATACAAAAGAGGTAAATAACTCACCTGATTTGGTTCTTTAGTCACTCAAAAGAGCACAAGATCACGTGCTTCCAACGGGAAGATTACATTATTTTCCTTATCAATCATTCCTGTTTGTCAAAAAACACCCAGCCAACCAAAATACTTCAGCTCATATAACTTGGCAAAAAAAAGAAAAAGAGGGAAAAAAAGAGAGGCCATAGTTGCCCAAAATGACAGCTCTACTAGTAAGGCATTTTACTTGTCGTCATGCAAGCGACAATAAAGACATAAAATTACCCTATGAATGTCTTAGTGACAAAATATTTCCTTTTAAACCGATTTAAACCCAACTGTTAATTTTTCAACCAGATGTCTGGTGCTACTAAAGTAAACGTGAGCCCAAATATACAACGTAAATCATTGTGCGCAGTACTAACAATTTTTCTCTCGGGAGTTTTTGGCTGTTCAAGTAATGCATTGTTTTGGTAAACAATGTACATAACGTCCAGCTATTCTAAAACCACCTTGCATATGCATTACAAAAAGGTCTTACCAAGTTTTGATAGGACTCACTGGTTCGTTAAGATGTTTTACTTCTGCTAGCCATTTTTGTGAAGATTGGCGTTTTTACTTGATTTTATATTGTCGTTTTAGACGATGTACATAGCCACCTTTGGCCCTACCGATATCAAATAGGTATCTCGAATAAGAATTAGAAGGAATTATGTTACAGAAACAAAATGTAATCTGCCGATTTCTTTCGAGTAGATAACTGATGATTAGGTACGAAAGTTGATGTTATCTGCCTGTGTTTTGAAAAGACAAGGAAATTTTGTTCTGATAGTCAAATAGAGCTGGAGCACATTGTCTTCAAATGGATTACAAGGGGTAAGGTATTTAATTCTCTGATGCAACACTTCACTTCACATGACATCATGGGCACTGAAACAAAAGTCATTCTAGATTATGAAGGCAAAAGATACATTTCAAAGGTCTGCTGTTCTGCGTTGAAGTATTTACTTGTTCACGATTATTGAGCGAAAATTTACAACTTCAGTTCAGGAACACGTGAAGCTATTGTACATTATACTCTATACGGATCTATGAAATATTTACACCAACATCTTTTAAATTAACTGAACAATAGTCTAAGATATAGCACATTCCATGTTATGTGCATCAACAAAATTGCGAATCTACTTACAGTTATCAGTTTATCTATTATATTGGATGCTATTACAGTGCAAAGTAAGGATGACAATTTTGAGAAACTGAAAGCATAAAGAGTGATTGCAAATACTGCTCCAACAATTTGCTATTCTCTGCTACCACAGATCTATTCTGATAGATTGGTATTCGTTCGCAGCAAGGGAATCAATACCCAGAAAGAATCGCGCTACATTATCAACTCAAACCATTGTAACAACTTTCCATTCTGACTCCACGTGCCCCTTTTTCATGGGTGATAGGTCATTGTCTGTTGAACTACTATGCTCATCAATATTAGGGCTGGATAGCTCCCCGTCCTTTTGAAAATGTGGATGCTCAATGGTGATGCCTGTGGACTTTGAACGAAGCTTCGGAGTGCCTTTTGGCTCAGGAGATGGTAAAGGAATGGTGGCTGGTAGCGAACTAATAAAGAGAGATGTAGAAGAAAAGAATTTTATTTATGCAATCACTAGAGTAAATATTGCACACGTATTTGAAAGCCTCAGAGACTAAACAATCAATGTTACTCGCTAAATATTGATACCTTGAATAAGAACACACATATCAACAGCATATTATGCAAAATTTCAGACATATGGCATCCTGGCATCTTGTGAAACGAAGAAAACATGTAAAATGGCAAAATAGCAATTGTGCCACACCACAAGACCATTAACGGCCTACGACCTAAGAGTTTCTCATAACATTGCTATATAGCAAGATCGATCGACCTATCTATCTATCTATCTATCTATCTATCTATCAATCCACTCATCTGTCTATCTATCCATCTATCTATCTATCCATCTGTCTATCTATCTATCTATCTATCTATCTATCTATCTATCTATCTATCTATCTATCTATCTATCTATCTATCTATCTTTCTTTCTTTCTTTCTTTCTTTCTGTCTGTCTGTCTGTCTGTCTGTCTCTCTCTCTCTCTGTCTGTCTGTCTGTCTGTCTATCTATCTATCTATCTATCTATCAATCGATCGACTGATCAACAGATTGAACTATATAATTGCTACCGCTAGGGGCATCTGGTGCAAAATGTTTTAACTATACCTTTCACAACTTTTAATGCGGTCTTGTCGTCGTTTATGCTTAAATGAAGCAGCAAGTGATAGCTAGAAGAAGGCAAGAAACATTTTACAGTATTAGATGGCAGACATTTGGGGAGTTAGATAACTTGAGAAATAGCACTGTATTTAAGTTACCAAGTGCTATGGAATTAAGACAGTGGTACACGTTTCAAGCTGTTTAGGAGGCACCAGATCACACTTTATTATCTGTATTTTGTTTGCTATTGCAAGCAGCCATTCTCTGTGAATGTTAATGCTATGATGCACAAAATAAATGGTTTCTTTAAACTTTTGATGTTAACACACTGTGATCCTTAAGTTAAGGCGATTTGCAACGGGAAGAATTCCAGAAAAAAGACCCTACCAAACCTACTTTAGTAAACATCAGTGCAACTCTAAATATCATAATTACTGAAGGTTTTGTGTGGTTCATTATGTATTCGCTTTTATTAAGGTTAGTATTTGACAGATAGTCTCAAACAGCTAATTTTACTATTCCATCCCAAGCTTCATAGGGGAGATGAGTTACTTTCGATTAGTATAGTATGTAAGAAATTTCCTTGGCACGGACCTTTTTTGTAGAAAATTCATATTCCTCCATACGAGCACCAACAATCTGAAGGTAAACCTATTACCAATTGCTCTTGGGGTCTGTGACGGTAAAAAAACTACGGAGCATCTAGCTTTCGCTCATTACATCGATTGGTGTGGATAGTTAAGTGGTAGAAAATACAAGACCTTCCATTTACGAGTGACATAAATTGGGCCCGCTAACTCTTTTTAGGCGTAAAAAAATCCTGACGTGAGTAAGGACCACAGTCGCAATACAGCAGGCTATTTAGCGGGGGTAGGCGGGGGGAGTAATGCGGATGTCTCTTACCTTGCCGAGACAGCAGATGGACATATCAATCGATTATCGATGGCCGAATCAATCAATTAATTGGAATATACTAATAAAGATGATCTAGTTTACCAAAATAGCCAAAAAGTACGTTACCGATCTCTTCTTCCTTTTTTCCTTGGCTTCAGGTAGAAATACTTGGCCTTCGTCAGTTGAATGATTATTAATAGCTGTGGCTCCATTTTCAGATTGTGATGGGACGTTTGTTTTAACTGGGTCAGCCACAGTATTTGCAGTTGGATCGACTTTCATCATAACCACTACAGACAAACAAATAAAGAAACTGAATTTATGGCAGAAATTTAGTCTGACAAATCTGTAATTTGGCATCACATAGAAACGGTTTATTGTCATGATGCTAGTTTTCTTTAGTGATATCAATGACGATTACTGTATTAAGGACACCACTCTTTTATCCATACAAATAGCTACTGCATCAAATGTTTCTACCATTTTATGTGTTTAGTTAGCAATCTTTTTGCTTTTGTACAGTGGAATGTGTTAAATAGGTTTATGCAGGTTTAATAGGCATATTTTTCGTTTATTTGATACATTAAGCAAGCAAGTATATCAACCTACAATCAGTTGCAAAATTGCTTCAAGTGTAGGGGGAAAATCTTTGTTGTTATCCCCACCCTATCGCGGCTCAATGATGATTTTGATGCGTCGTGGTTCATTTGTTTTCATTGCATCCTTTCGATACGCAAACAATATTGAAAGAAAGGGGACAAGATGAGGATATGTGAAGAAAACTGTTTTTGACACGGGTTCCTGTCATTTGCAAACGATTGTAATATGACAGCCATACTTCTATTTAAAAAGCTGTTAGTAAGCAGCTATTCATTGTAGGATTTCCCAATAAAATCTAGGCTATTACCATTTATGTAGAATGATAATCTTGTAAGTTTGTTAACTATATTT
>JANTCA010083626.1:0-14320 GCA_024741275.1 Chironex yamaguchii | reverse complement strand
GGACGGAAGGAAGGACGGAAGGAAGGACGGAAGGATAGAAGGATGGATGAATTGATGGATGGATGGATGGATGGATGGATGGACGGACGGACAGACGGATAAGAGTCCGTAAACGAACAAAAATGCAAGGAATCACTGATTCACTCAGCAATGATGGAAAAGATATGAATAATACAATCAGTTACAAAAGGTACCTCTTGTTTCCATTTTCCATCTCCTCCTGGGCTCAATGCCAAACACGATGTGCATTTGCCACACTTTTCACACACCCAACGACCTAATGAAGAGCAAAGACTTTGATTAAAAAATTCATTTACAAGATTGGAACGAGAATGGCAGACTGATATTTGAATTAAAATTAAAGTTGTAACAACTGAAAGCCTGATAATTAAATTAGGATCACCTGAGCATCCAATCAGACTTAACTAACCATTGAACCAGGGTTAAGCAGCCATTCATCACATGTTTCTTTTAAGGAAGTTGTGGATAATCCTGTCAGGACCACATGCATTCCCTCCACCAATTGCCGAGTTTCCAAATACTCATTACAGCTGAATAGACCCTTGATGATCTTCGGTACGTCACCTTCACGTTCTAACAACTTGGCAACCGCTACCACAACCAGTACGAGTGCTTTTGAAGCACAAACTACCAAAGAGTGCAAAAATACGGAATGAGCCCTTACTCTATTTGACCATTGTTAATGTAAGCTGAAAATGCAAAAATAAAATATTAAAAAGTGCGTACCAATCGGCAAACCCTTTAATCCCACACAGTATGTATGATAACCACGGTCACAATTATCACAGAACATCATTTTTTCCTGCAAAAGCGAGAAAATGCACCATTTATAAATTTGAAACTATCAAAGATCAAATAATAAATAAGACAGTTCATCTTTAGAGCAGGGTGCATATTATCGGAGTATCAATGCTCTCTCTTAATAAACCAATCCCTACTTTGAAACCTCTTCCTGATGTAACATACTTAGACATTTATGAGTGTTTAGCATATGTTGCGAATGTATGGAAACGCCCTTTACTCTTTGGCCTTTCCTCTTTGTCCTTTGCTCTTTTTGACACTTTGACCGCACGGGCAACAAAAATTGTCATTTGACTGTATAGGCATTTAGTGAAATAGTCTTGCTAAGAAGCTGATGTTATTAGGGGACTACCATTCTCACACTAAGAGGCTTGCAATGATTACCAAAGTTCAGGAGGTAACGGAAACGGACTTATTCTTTGTCCCCAGTTGTCTTGTACTTTGATTATTCCGGGGGCTAAAACCTTCCCGAACTCATCTGTCATCTTGTGACGTATTCCCACAATGGCGTTATTTAAGTACGACCATTCAAGCACTTATTGGCTACCGAGATTTAACAAATTTCCCGTAGCGAAGGATATTAAGATATTGCTACACACATAGTGAATGACAGATCTAAAACTTACCTCATCATGCGGGTTGCTGCACAAAGTGCATGTCTTACATTCCATACATTGCCATGAATAGCCCTGGATGACTTTTACCAATTGACGATTCATATCAAGGCATGATGGATGACCTATGCGTGAACGAATGACGGAAGTAAAAACTTCAGCATAAATGTAACAAGTAAAAATGATTTAGGTAGACTTTTGACCATTCAGTGCTCTTACGAATGCAGACGAGAGTATATCAAGTTGAGAGACATAGGTACTGACGGAGGGATCAATTGATGCTTTGGTGACATAAATGAAAGTCGGTTAGAGAGTTAAAGAGATACACAAATGGGAAGGTATAATAAATGGAACGGATGATACACGTGCGAAGGAAAACATGGACTGACGAACGAGTGGGTCGAACGAGACAAGCAGAATAAAAGACAGGAAAAGAGGAAGGAGTGAAGAGAGGAATGAAGATAGTTAGGAAGAAAAATAGAAAGGAAGGAAGGACGGAGGAAAGGACGGACGGACGGACATAAGGAAGAAGGAAGGACAGTAAATGAATGGCTTAAAAATTACAAACTGTTGAGATCTAGAGCACAGCTATCAGACTTCCCCGCCACTTTAATCACTACAGCAACAGTGTAACTTCATGAAATGTTCCTTAATGAGAGATTTATAATTCAACGTTAGTTAACTTGCATACTTATGGCATACATACCACTGTTTTCGCATTGTGAGCAATTTATTAGCATTTCAGGCAAGCCTTTTTTGTTGGATTCAGGACCTTTTAAGCAAATACCACAAAATGGATCATTCTTGATTCCAAGTTGCTAAAGAAAAAGAAATAGATCATTTACATCCTTAAATCATGAGACCACTGTCGTGGTACTGTGCCTTTAAGTCCCTCCATGGTACCAAAATAAAGAATCTTGTCTGCTAATATATATGAAGTGATAACACCTGTGCGAGTATAAGCTAGGCTTTATACTACTATAAACTCTACTACAAACTGAAACGTGTACGCATGACCGCCATATTTGCTATGTCCCAAAACTGTCCATTATGGCAACATAATAAAGAGCATGGTAACTAAGTTTATGGCACAGGGCTACAAGTTCAGTTAACACACTATCATATCAATATATAACTACCAGGCCAATAATCTTTAAAGTAAGAGCCATAACTGTGTTTAACTATGGTGGGGGTGGGGAGTGTTGTGGTGTCAGTTAGGGGACGATCTGTTCGGTGACATTGAATTAAAGTTACTTTCAAATAGAGGAACAACCCTTCATTTATCAACAATTCATACCACGTATGATTCCCATCTTTTCTAAATTGCAATAAATGCGTGGTGGGTTAAGAAAAACAGGTTATTCTTTGTCTTTTAAAATGGCCAAAGCAGAATCAAATTGTCTTTGAAGCAGTGTGAGGACGTGAGTAACCTCTGGGTCGATCTTACGACAGATCTTGTCGTCTTTACAGATGGATAAAACTCAATCGATTGAGACTTAATCAAGACTAAATCAAACTGTCTTTTTATAACATGAAGCTTAATTCGCTTACTTCTAAAAACAGAATTTTGTAGGTTATTAAAGTAAGGACTTCGGTTGATTTGACGTTCAATTTAGTTTCAGATAATGCACAACCTTTCGTTTCCTATTTCATGTTTTAAACATTAGATGACAAAAGACTTCGACTCAATGTCAATGTTGCTTAAATGTCCTTTCATCAGAAGATTACACCAGGATGAGTTTTAGAATGAGTCCTTCTGAACCTGAGGTCAATCAATACTTTTTAAAACTCAGTAGTGCAATACGAATAAAATATTTAGGCTCCTTCTCAGTTATGGCAGTATTTGTGGGATGGATAAAATTAATCAAGAAGTCTTGTATTCCGTCTAAACGACTTCTTAAATTTTATAAGCTCTAAATGTTATACCTACGACAGAGCAGTGGTCAAGCTGATAAAAAAGCAAAGCTTACTAGACATCAACAGTAGTTTATCTCAAAATTAAGCTCTATTGCATGTAGATACATCGCAGTTTTTAAAAAACCAACCAAATTGAGTTCAATGAACTAACTTTGACTCCCGTTGTGTACAGGGTTTGCCCTCGAATACTTAGGGTTTATCAAATATATGCAAAGGAACATTCTTCATCTTAACAAACAAAAATACTCTTAAATTAACCTGGATTTCAGATCACAGATTCCTTGTTTATTCCTAATGCAAAAAACAAAACTCTAAACAAACGGATTTTGTCAGCTCAAATAAACTCTTGCTAGACATAAAATATTGCTACTGTATTATCAAATTCCCTTGATATTGAGCGGGGATTTTGAGCCTTCAGCACGTGTCAGGGTTACTGAAGAGATAAACAGTAATTCAGCTTAATCTACTTACAGTAACACATATCTCATCTGCCGTGACATTAATAGGATTAATCCTGATATTGCCTACAGTCTGACTAAAAACCAATACAGTTGACAATATTAAATATTTAGAAAATATTCCAATGGTATAAACAAGCTCGAAGTGGTCAGCTTGAATATTCTAACAACACACTAGTACTGCTCTCTACTCTTTCAGGTGATGAAAAAATAAAATATTTATGGATAAGAGAAGTAATTGAAACCGATAGTGTGGAGTTAATTATAAGAATGGACTGTTTCTCTTTCAATAGGTAGTTAATAACAAAAAAGCCAAAACAACTTGTAATAAAATAATCTATGGCCACGGCTACATAGCCATTGAAAGCCGACGCAACATAGAAATAAGCCCACGCTGGGATGACCTCAAATACGCATACAGCCGTGTCAAATAGCCCCCTCCCCTAGTATTTGTAAGAAGCCCACGAATGGCACATTTAATAGGCCAAGTATCAATCTTTGACAACGGTGCCGCTCAAGGCCAAATAACCATCCCTAGGTGCAAGGTTACATAAGTAAACGAAGAAAAATAGTAAAACATGGAGCGACTAAGAACGGACATAAGTGTTGATGCTGACATTGAAATGGTGGAGAAAAAAGTACCCCCCCCCCCCCCGCCAGAGTACAGATCCTACTCTCATGTCAACAGGACTCTACTCTGTCATAATTTGGTATGGAAAAAGTAAGCGCTCTTTTTTTTTGCCTTCTTTCTCCTTATTTTACATGACGTGCGAGCAAGTTAAAAGATCTTTTGCCTCCTACAAAAATATTTGTCCCTTTCAAGTCTCAAGTCACTACTACAAACTGTTACAGTAAACTTAAAACAATAAAAATTAGCTAACACCGTACATAATATAAAGAATAAAAGAAAATTGAAGTAAAACAACAAAGCCGCTTTGCGCTTATTATCCAATACTACTTAATGAAAGATTGTTATTAGGTGTATATAAATTGTGATACCAAGAAAACACAAATTGAACGTATATATACAATATTATACAAATAACACAGTTATGGATTGTAAATTTTTGTTCCTTCGCGAAATGGTCTGTTTCCCAAGGAAGAGACAGACTATAAACCCACCGCCTCCACTGCGCCTTGGTCGGGTTAATTTATATCCATAATTGTGTTGCAATCCTAAAATTAATATACTCTCAATATCCTTTGCTGCGAGGAAAAGATGTGAACAATTTATAAGAAAGCTTCAATATTCCATATAATTTTACCTTCGCTATCTTCATCTCTTGGTGCCTTTTTAAAAAGAATGTGACACATATTTCTCTATCGCCAAACTGGGTAGCACTGCATACCCGATATAAAATCTCATGCACAAGTGTCCGAATAGTAGATGCAATCATATACTTAAAAGCGTATTCTTCACTGCCAAAGGTTTTTGCTCGAACTCATAAAATGTAGCTCCTTAATGTAAAGGTGATAAAGTTTCTGAGGTTAGCGGCATTTGGTTGCAATACCAAATCTCGATTCGCAATTATTTAGGGTCTTGTTAAAAATGGTGTCTAATAATGGTTTCAATTTTTGAAAGAATTTTTTAGTTGTTTAACAATTTAAGATAATATATACTTGGCTGTCTTGTAAATTGATGGCATAAATTACAAATCGATGTCGTAGGAGGTACTAGTGTAATTACCATGAATTGATAGTGAGATGTAGTCAGTCATCACACTGTCCCAGACTTCCGTCCAGTTGAAGTTTGGGGGGAGTTGCAGACGCTCATCCCATCTCATTTATGGCAGGTCTGTTTTTGCACTACACAGAATATTTAGGCAGTCTTCATTTTTCCCAGTGGACTATCACCGATGTGAAGACACTATTTGTCCTGATTCGATGCTTGAGGCTGCAACCCCAAAATTGGAAAAGTTTGGTGTAGAAGCATACTCAACCTCCGAATAACAGTAACAGGTGACTTGTCAAGACCTTTCTGTCATGAGAAGACTAGGTCTTTAATAAGAAAGATATTGTGTTTCATGAAACGTTTTTCCGACTAATTAAAAAGTGACGAACTGCCTCATTGCTGTCGAGTAATTCATAATGAAAAAAGTGAGAATATTGCTCAACACTCAGTAATTTAGTCGAAATCTTGAGTTCTTTGAAGATATTTAAAATGTTTCGTATGAAACCTTGAGTTTTTTGAGAGTGTTTCGGTTTGCAAGAAATATTTCCTCTCCTTTATATCCATCCACTGTTCCTATTATTGTTCCCTATTATATATACTTCTATCTGATATATTGTCATTAAATTTCAAATCGCCTAGTATTAGGTTATTTTCTTGACTGTCTATATTTTCGGATAATAATTGCAATAGACGAATCCTATCAGTGGAGTTTTTCCCACTATGATACCCATAAAAGCTATACACGTATTTACATTCAACATTCGTTGTAATACTTAAATGTAATATTTTACCTACAGTGATCTCATGCAGATATCGTACTTTTTGGATACTAAAATAACGATACCTGAACAACTATCCTAAAAGGTGCACGGTGTACAGACAAGGTTATAAGACGACAAACTAGTGATATGGCTCGAAAGTTTATCTAAACTAGGGACACGCGTTTTAACCAAGCATATTATTTCCCATCGGTATTCTAAGTGGATATCTTTTTCATTACCTATAAGAGTATCATTGATTCCATTTTGAATCCCACATCAAAAACTTTTATAGGCTTGCCATTTTGCAGTCTCTGGTTTGCAGCAATTCAATCATGTCTAACAATTTACTTCTTCTTAATGCACTTAGGTTCCTTTGCAGAGCATGAGGGGGGAGTGATGAAATCCACATTCCTTGTACCAGCAGTAGCCCCTATCACAGGGAACTCGTCACTGTCTACAGGGCCAACCACACCATAGTGTCCGTTTCTTCATTTTAAACAACATGGCAATTTCATTTGCAGTTTCCATAGCAAGGGCTACTTTATCTACTACCTGTTCTTTCTTCTTCATCATGAGTTGTACAAAATGGACTCCTTTTTATCTATCTTTGCTTAAACGATCCTCTGTAACTTGACTCCTGAGTTCCTGATTGAATTGCAGAGTAAACTCGTAAATGGATTGTTCACCATGGATGCAGTTTAACCGAGCATTAATATCAATATCTAGGTACTCTTCAAGGTTATTGTTGTATATCAGGCAATTTGCAATATGTCCTAGCTGGCATCAGGAACATAAATTATGCAACTAAACCAAGATACAACAGCGACGTCCAACACCAGCAAAAAAGCAATTTGCAAAGTCCAAAAATGATGGGATAGTTCTACATGCACATACCTATCTACAGATCTACATGCACATACCAATGTGCTTCCTAAATGTATACCATTGCATCATAAAACACGTTTGCGTCCTTTTGCTTTATCGACAACACTTACTCATGCGTCACTAAAGATAAAAATATTCCTCACCATATTTTCAGACATTCCCTGTCTAATATTTTGATGGTCGCCAGGTGTGACTCTTTTCGGTGACATAAACTCCATGTCCCCGTCACTGCCAGTATATCCATCCTCTTCACTGTCAGTCTCGTGTGGTGTATATTTTTGGTCATGCTACGTGCCAAGAAAATCGAATGTTAATAATGTCAAAAGGGAACTGTGATCACAAGTATGGGAGCAAGGTTTCGCTAAAATGTGTCCAATCACCTAGTGCAGACTTCGAAAATGAAGTAAAAAGGGCACTTATAAAACGTGAAAATCTAACGAAACATATGAAACAGCTAACTTTCGAACAGAGATGTAATATTTATTACCCAAAACTGGTGATATGATAAAGATGTTTAAAATTAGTAGGCAAGGCACGGCTCTTTCGCGGTCTCTTGAGGAAAAAGGACACCCAATCAACCCACCATCACACACGGAACACAATCCACACACCTGCCCTTCCTTTCCCTTATGGAGATGTCCACGTTTGATACCGCCGACGAAAATGTGTGTGAAAAATTGAAGACACGATGTTTTGAAGTAAACATGTCAATGATTTTTAAGCTTCAACATTTTCAATTCATGACGCCATGACAGTATTACTTTCATTGTAATGCAATTGTATCTTCGTTCTTGGCGTGTACTTCAGGCTTACAGGCAAAGGAGCATAGCCTTCGTTTGTACTCGTTATACATTTATATTTGCTTTTTGTCGTCAGATCTGTTCAAAGTGTCTTCCGTGACACACTTCATTTCTCCTTGATGTAAGTCGAGGTGAGCTACATACAAAACATCAGAGATAAATGCTTTTGGATTTTCCTTGTCGATGATTGATACGTTAGCTACACTTTTCTCTCAGGGCCTGTTTGCACTAGATACAACACAAACTTCGTGATATCAATTCTTAGCAACCTAGATCCGTTAAGATGATTTGCAGAATATGACCATAACAGCAGTGGCCGACACTTACCTGGTTACTTGGGGCCGAAACTTCAGCTGGGGTGAATTCTCAAAAAAGCTTTGAATCATACATACAATCAAAGCACAGAATCACGATGGGAGACGATCAGTTTAAGTGCAGTAATACAATAAAATTGCATTATTCGAAAGATCAATGTACACACTATTTATTTGATAAGAACTAAGGCTTTTTCAAAAGTTTCTTAATCTTTGATGAATCTTGATTGATGAATCTTCAATACTCTAATGCATTCCTGTTAAGGTCTAACTATTACATTGTTTTGCAAATTTTTGTAGAAAGCAGAACAGCCTGAAGTTACTCTGGTTTTTCTCAAACTGGACTGTAAATTTTGAATCTAAACTTATTGGGGGGCGACCGCCCACCTAGCCCCCTGGTGTCCGCCACTGCATACCAGCTCAAATGTTCTAAGAACAGGATAATGGCTCTACCTTATAATACTGCTGCTCTCCTATACATTGGGCGTCGCTATCTTCAACACAATGTGATCTCAACACTTACATGGAAATGCAGCGATGGATCCGGAAACAGGGTTCTGTTTTCTGTATGTGCTAATGTTCCATTGTGCACAGGAGGGGGCTTTAAAATCACAGAGTTAAGAGGTAATGTTTTGAGTTCCTCTTTGGTAAACCTACAATGTAAGATGAGAACTTAAATTCAATTAGCCACCTTGTGATGTTAAAATTAACTGATGAAACTTCATTAACTGAGAAGCATCTAATGTCATACGAAATGTCATTAGCAACCTTTTCGTCCAGTGCTTGCTGACATGAGAAAGGTTATGAGTTCATCTCTATGACAGGGTCGAGCCAGACAATTTAAAAATGGTATAGAATAATTCCTTATTTAGCACTCACCACTTAAGGTGACAATTTTAGATGCTTAAGGGCGCAAAATCGGCAAATTCGTAACAAGTTCTATGACGAAATTTTTCAAACTGATCAGATTTCAGTGACAAATCGTCACGAACTTTTCAGATGATCGTCACAAAATCCGTCTAGTGAAGATGCGATTTAACAGCAAGCTGCCAATGAGCCTGTCCCCTACGGGAGCACTTACTATGTTTCCTTACAAATGTAGCCCTTGGCTGAGGATATGGACATGGACGCGACCTTATACAGCTCATACTTCATACAGAACAGGGCGTTGAAATAGAAATAGCTACTAGCTTGCACACATTAATTTTAAAGGGTAATGAGAGCTGTTAATGATCAGGTCCTGTGATAGCATCTTAACTTTTCTGTTTATAAGGATTTTAACCTTTGCCAGGATGTTACGTTTATGGCAGTGTTTGTTTGTTTGTTTGTGCGTTTGTCTGTTTGTTACTAAGATAACAAAAAACGTATTGCAGGATATTGACGAAAGTTCCAGGATGTGCTTGTATCTTGACTTGATCCAGCTGGTTAGTTTTGGCCAATGTTCGGAATCAAACCCTGGATCACTTTTTTGGTAATAAAATCTTCATAGTGCTAGTGAGAAAATCTTCATGGGGATATAAAAGTTACCATATTTGGTAATGATATCTTCATAACGTGACAAGCCAGGGCATCGTCATGGGGAATACCCATGTTGATTGAATAATCATATTGGCGTGGCGGAGGGTTGCGCTCTCGGGGTGTTTCTAGGGTTCTTGTTAACATAAGTATCACCAACAAAAGTGAATTTCCGTGCATGAGGTGAAAATGTTAGTGCATACTATATGTAGTGGAGAAAGGTAGAACATTTACAGTACATAGTATGATGGAAGCAGATTGCATAATGACAGTGGTAGTACCCAAAATAAAGGTGTTTAGTAACAGTAGAATGTGCAAGAGTATAGGTGGGTAACACAACCGTGGTTGGTTGCAATGTCGTGATAGATAATATGGTTATGTAGGGCACATGGTGTACCAAAGTGGTGACAAGCACCAAAGCATTTGTTGGTGGCATCATGGTGGGCGGTGGCGTACGTTTAGAAAATGACAGTAAATCACAAACCGTTTAAAGTATTCTTGAAACTGGCCTGGCATTAAGGCCACCGGATAGCGGTTGCATTTTCTCTTCTCTGGTTTCACCCTTTTTCTTGGTACATGTATCAACTAGGAAGAAATAGAAATCTTCCTTAGCATATACTATAGACAGAGGCGAGCAGCACTTCATAAAGCTATTGTTGCGGGCAATACTACGTACTCCAAGTAGCTACTATGCTTCGCACCTCAATAGTCTTGACTGGAAAAACCATTGTTCTACCTTGACTATATTTTGTCATCAGGTCTGATAATCCTTGTCAGAAATGGCAGCTGCAACACTTTGGAGCACTTGATTTAAGCAGTAGTTACCACAGCAAAGGAGTGTTCAGAATGCTGACATTACTAACAAAGTGTAGGCTCATCTGTGCCAACAAAAAGCCCAATAGGTCACCTTTTACTTGCGAGAACTTTAAATTCTAATAGTTCTTACACGACAAGCGATAAACGATGGTAAGCACTGTGAAACCTTAAACTAGTTTTCATCAATAAACACTTTAAAGATGGTGACATATTGGCCACATCAGTATAAGATAATAAATTACCTGGGTTTGCATGTCAAAATATAAACATCGTTCTTCCATTCGCTCATGATTCAGTCTAGAATTAAATTCTGCAGCATCCTTCATTGCTCTTTTGATATAAGATGCCATATTACCACTTTTCCTTGCTGCCTGGTAACACAAAAGACGAAATGAATGTTCATAATACCAGCGCTCCATGAATATCTATGAAAATCAGATAACAGACCAAAGCCAAAATGGCATATACCCAATCCACAATGCAGACTAGAAAGTCATTTTCAGCATAGCCTTTTCTCAATGTTTGCTGCAGCGAGTACTTTTAGGGCCATGGAGATTAATACACACCGATGCAATGTAGGATGTTTCTCATATTTCAACATATATGTGTACACAATATTATATAATAAATATATAAATGTATATATAGTATCTTAGCAGACACAAGTGCTATAACATATTTGTCAAGAGTGGAGTATTACGACAATAGCTGCACTAAGTAGGAATATGTGTTCATATATGGACATATATACTCAAAAAAATGAGAAAAGATCTTTGCAAAAAGTGCTTGATAATTACCATCTGAACTTCTTGTTGTTGAATAATGTGTTTTCTTTCCTTGTCATGAACCATTCTTAGATATTCCTATTCAAAAAGAGAAACAAAATGTTGAGTAAGAAATTACGAGCTATTCACTCCATGACTATTCATTGCATGGTCAGAGAACTACCAATGCTACAATTTTCTTTGCTTTGCTATCAAAATCGTGTTTGAGACCAGCAATGCTACAGACCACTTACAGAATTTTAACACCAAATATGAGTTAGTAGATTAAAAATCTCCTACTAAAGAAACCACTTTTGAGCACCATTGACAGAGGGAGATGACTTTCATTTGTTTTATAAGTAATTTGCCATACTTACATTCTCAAAACTTGAGCCTTGGTAATAAGCTTAGAGAAGGAACCTCTACAGAGCCCTACAAATCCAGTTCAAACTGACTATTTGCTTGCATCAAGTGTCAGAAAACTGGGCAACTGAAGCTGATCAGTAGTCATCGCCTTAACCTAACACATACATTCATTTGGCACACAACACCTAAGAAAGATGACCTTATATTGGGACACTTTGGATCAATTCTTTACATCGCTGAGTTGCTGAGGCAGAGTCCATCTCATGCATTGAATAAAAGACCACTGGCAAAAGGAATGGGAGGCATTATTCCAGTCATTATCACATTCTCATCAGTGTAAAAGATGCCAGGCTTCATATTTGTCTTTCCTTCTAGATAAGGATTGTAATAATTGCTTTCATGCTGACACCAATGTTTCCAATCCACTAATGTAGTACATCCTAAACAGATATGGATTGTTTTCCTCTTCTAACCTAGTCCTATAACCTGTACGCTATCTCATATATAAAATGAAACTTTCCCATTTCTTTTTGGAGAGGAAAAATGATACTTCACACATGTTAGCACCAGCACGGCCTCACAATAACAACTGCGTGTGCTATAGATCAGCCCAACTGCACTGCATTTGTGTAAGATGTAGAACAAACTAGCATATCATGGGGTGGTGAATTAGCTTAAAACTTTCAAATAAACTGTTTGACATTTCTACAGACAAGGAGCAATGGCAGAGCAATATTTGGGTAAATGCTGTAATGGTAAAAAATCATACCTGATATTTCCCTGGAAAGTGCTCTGCCATGATCTGGCATGCATCATCAGTTCTTATGGCAACAAACCCTACAAGTTAAAATTAGGTAGCTAATTACCAAACACAAACGACACTTACAAGCTCTTCTCAAATTACCACTAAGCAATGAAGTGGCACACTTTTCCTAAATGGTACAGTAAATACTTCATAAAATTAATGTTTGGTTTATTGATTGATTGAAACATATTTTTGCTATCTCAACAACCTGCGGGCTCTGGGACCATCATTACTGCAGTGCTGGTTTCTTGTGTTGACCCCTGGGCAACGGCTCTGTCCAGCTAAAAACCCACAAAATTGACACACCAGGAAAAATGGTGGGCTGCCTCTCCTAAGAGCTACGGAGAAGACTGTGAACCTGCAAGCATTCCCTGGATGTCTTCGCTATAAAGAGCAGCAATGGAGTAGTGTGTCGCAAATAGCCTTCACCCTATTCGGAGATGGCCTCCCCACCAACGACCATTGATTGGCACCCAAAACATACTTTGCAAGAACGACAACAAAAACTGCTCAGCAATGTTTCATTGGTGTATTAACTGCATGGGCCTAACTGGGGAGTGTAAGTGACTGTCGTTATACAACATGGGTAGGATTGAAAGACCCTAAGATTCAAGGTCCCTGAATCTGAGGTCACATGCTCTTCATTGCTTGATTATTTATGCCACTACATTGGCCATATTGGCCATATCAAATGTATTCTGCATTGCAATTGTACAGCCAACATCTGTCTTGTAACAATTCTTAATACACAAACTACAAATAAAAACAAAACAAAATGAAACTTAAAACAAAACGAAACTTATGTATGAACAAAAGTTTTACCAAAATCCATTGGAATGCCAGCTAATACACCTTCTGACATCAAATAATCTCTCTCTTCTGGAGTTATGCTTCTCCTCTCTGTATCTATGGGAACAAAACATGAATTTTTGTAATCACGCTTGGTAAGAGGGGCTTCAAGTTGATTAGTATGGCATAGTAACAAGACATGATCCACCGAAGACCACATTGTCATTTTTTTGGTAAATCATCTTAATTGTAACAATCAAGCAACAAAGAATGAATGACACAAGAAAAACACTAGATTACATTAGACCAAGGTTTTGGCTGTTTCCTTGCAAGACCACCACCTTCCTCATAATAAATAATCTCCTTAAACTGTACTGGATAGGGTAATGAGTTGGTATTAATGTCCTGAATGTGCTTAGGCAAGTTGCCAATACACAAAGTGCTCAGTTGCCCATGCCATAGATCACGAAGCAAAACCAAGTTCCAGAGATGCCAGTGGTCCTGAAAGCATCATTTGATATAGTCAGAAAATGCAGTTTGTGGACTGAGTGATACGAATTGTTATCCCACTATTTGCAGCTGGATTCTGCCCACCGCAAGTAATCTTAAGCTACGTAATGACAACAACAACCCAGAGACAACTTATCTATACTTTAGGAAGCTTTTACCTTCATGGACTTTCATTGACACCTATATTCCAAATTGTCTTTTTTTTCTTCACACTTATTTGATTTCTCATCCATATGCATATTTTCTTTCTGTAGTGTCAAGTCTTAACCTTGCTATTGTCCTTTATTTCTGATAGGTTTATAGTGTTCCATTTATACATGAAGGATATTCTCTCTCTCATTCTGCAGCATGACTACAGCCTTGTCAGTCAAAAATTGCCAGATACATCAATCTCTTCTTCATAGGACAGTAAAGTTACAAATTTTAATTTTATATTTTATTATACTATACTATACTATACTATACTATACTATACTATACTATACTATACTATACTATACTATACTATACTA
>JANTCA010083615.1:0-14320 GCA_024741275.1 Chironex yamaguchii | reverse complement strand
CACTTCTGCATAATGATAATCAGGAGTGCCCATTCTTCATAGGTTGAAAAAGTGAATTAATCGTCTAAACCATCTTTGATTGTGTAAGCTTTTCCAACCTTATTCCTTGTAGAGCTTTTACCTATTAGCTCCTCTCCAAGCTCTTGTAACGGCGAGAGCTGCTGAGTACTGGGTTTGTTTAAGTCTTATTGTGAAATTCTGTAACATTTGATGATTATGTCTGTGATAAATAATAACACTATAATCCAAATGTGGGCGAACGTATAGCTTGTAGATTTGATCAAGGAAATCCAAAGATACGTATTTAGACAGATATTTTATCATTCCTATTCCCCGCCTAGCTTTTAATATATCTTTGTTTTCAGATATTTTATAGTTTTGCTAGTGCGCTCATAGTCATTCCATCATTTCAGTCTCTTTTCCGTTTTCTGTTTTCTGTGAGAGGCGTACCTAAATCTTTGAACTCCTTTACTTGTTGTAGCTCCTTGCCATTAACACGCATGGATATTTGTCAGTTATGGCAAGACCTTGTCTCTTTCATTCTGAACATTTTCTGTTCCTATACCAATTTTGTTCTTAGTAGTCATCAATCATTTCTTAGGATGTCCATCAGAAGCGTATTTGCCACTACCTTTGCTAAAAGCATTAAGAGATAGCTGGACCTTTTTATCCTGGGCCCTGAACGTCTAGTTTTCACTAGAGGTCAATTCCATGATTGTTTATTTATTCGCAAGAATACTTATTGGAAGTGCAAATCCCCTCACGATTAATGCCGTACCACATATATCGGCTGGTGATGCCTAACCATTGTCTGCAGAGTAACGCTTGGCCGTCATGCTTCTAAGATCGTTGTAATCCCGAGGAAAATCCTTTGCCCTCAGTAGCAATGAATACCCTGCAGCCATCACCATGGTTTTACTTCAAGGTTTACCTTCTCCAAGCCTTTTCCTAGACAGCAATAACCAGGGCTTGAGCCATGTGCCGAAGCCAGGACCAACCAGGCTTGCAGGCTAACTTTCCTTCCGGTAAAAAATTAAAAAGGAGGAAGATTAACCATAAAATCACTTCACCTCCACACGTTCAAACTGATTGACAAGTAAAATGCGATTCACTGTTAAGGCATTGTTCAAAACTTTAAGAAGCCAAGTGAAATGATCACTTGCCGATGACAGGAGACAACAGTATGAAAACTCTGCCACTGAAAAGGAAGCAACAGCCAGGGTACATGCTTCAAAAAAATTGTTCTGATGCATGAATCCAGCAACAGGATAGATTGAATGATAGGGGTGTCAAACCACTTGCGCGACTCCATTCAGGCTCCGTTTACACTGGTACAGAAGCAAAAGAGTGCGTTCAATTTAAGATGACAAGTGATGAATCACAGCCAATGATCCATCACTTGTTGCATGATTCTCCTGCAACTCAGAGGTTCAGTATCTCAATTCTGTGTACTGATTATAGTTGTATATTGTCATCGATAAATTTTCAACAATGAAAAAAGTGGTGGAACAAGCCAAGAAAGAGATCAACGCCGAACGTATAAATTTGGAAGTGACAAGAGAAAACTAAAGCAAGCCGAGAATGAAATGTTGAATAAGCACTCGAAAGTAACGGCCTTCCTTAAATCTGATAATGGCAACGTTAATAGAGAACAAGAGCCCAAGGAAGAAAGAATTAAAGATTAAGTGGAAACGTGTGCTGTTGTCGAGGAAGAGCATATTCTCAAGGGAAGGTAATATTCTTGACCTTATTTTATAAAACTTTTATGTACCAATTATCAATTATGTAAAATGCATCAATGCGGTGCTCTGTGAAATGTTGATATACACATGTTTTATAAAAACCCTAGCCCAGGTTCTAGTACTGAAAGTTTGTCAACAGTTTTTTATTTTCAAATAAAGATTTAAGTTAGCTGTATAATACAACATAGCACAACATACTGTCTACTGTTTGAAATAGCTAAAAACAGCAACAGAACGCATTACCTTTGCCAGCTACAGGAGATAAACAAGTTGAGCTTCTGAGCAGGTATGATCCATTCTTGGCAACTCATGTAGAAAAACTTGAATGGTTTCAATAGACGAGCTCTGCATTGCAAAGAAAGAGGATGGACTTAACGACAGCTGTCTACCTACTGGAATCTTTACAAATATTTGTCTCTCGTCTGTGTGAGAGATTTCAAGCTTTCGAAGCTCAGCCTAAGGAATTAAGTGGAATACAAACCTACACTGAGTATAACAGTCAAGGGAAAGATCGCAAATGCTTTCACGACGAAATCAGTGATAAACCTGATATTTTAGATGATCTTTCATCGGGAGAATCCTATAGGATTAATCACTTCCTGCCGATCATTGACTTTCTGATTTCAAATTTCAATTGCAGCATTTTTTGGTCTCAGCAAGAAGTTTGGCTTCTTTGCAAACCTTCGTATCGGAGAAATTTCCATCAACGAGCTGAGTTAGGCAGCAAAACATTTGGTTGAAAGTTACCCTGAGGACCTGGAGCTTCAGTTCGAGACGGAATTTGTATTTTAAAGTAGTTTTAAAAGGTCTTCGAAATGGATGAGCTCTTTCCTATGAAAAGATCAGTGAAAATGAGATGGTGCTTCTAATTGTTGAAAATTCCGTTCATGAAATATTTACCCATGTTTTTATTGCACTGAAGCTATACCGGTGCATGTTCGTCACCAATTGTAAAGGAGAGCGTTCATGTTCAAAGCTCAAATTAATTGATTTCTCCTCCGTAATTGCAACAAAACAAGACACAAATGCTTTTAAATTTTGAAATGAAGTTTTTCATATAACGACATCATAATTTTATGTTCTGTACAAAGCTGTTTCAGTGAGAGACCATTTCTTTAACAAATAAACTATTTTCGACAGAAAATTCTGCTAACAGATAAAAGCCAATCCGCTTTAAATCGAAAGGCATTAAAACTTGACCAAGGAGAATTTGAAAAATAATCCTGATTAATACAAATTTTCAAACAAGGGTCCCGCAGATGTTTTTGGCCCCAGACCCCGCGGTCCCTGAATTGCCATAGCGGTCACTGTTCGTAAGTTCAAACATATTTTGTGAATTTTCTTAAGAACTGACAAAAAATACGTGGAGCAGAAAAAGATATATTTTTCCCTAGAAATGTATTTTTGTAACGGATGGCGCAGGTATAATACTAATTTACAATTATTTTCTTGTGGGTGATGTAAGCGTTTTTGTTAACATGTGCAACGAGAAGCTCCTAGAGGGCACAAACCCCCACAATGCAAAGGGGTCTAGTAGCATTTCCGGTTTTCTGAATATTCAAATAAGCTGCACTAATAGGCGTCATTGTAACTGGGTTTCCCCAAGAGGATTTCCTCGCTAGTTGTGGTTTTTTGAAGATTTCATTACGAATAATCTAGAAATGACCCAGAAACTAGGATTTAATCTGAATTACCACCAAAAAGAATTAGCTTGCGTCGCTCAGAATACCAACATCCTGTGAGAATTTCAGCACGATACGTTCATTACTGCTTGAGTTACTTTGCTAATAAACAGACAAACCGAACATCGGTAAAACGTAATTTTGGCGGAGGTGTTATGCAAAGTTATGTAACTCAAGGGATAATTATTAAGTAACTACTTAATTTAAAGTAGCAAGTATGTGATTTAGGAATGTCAGTAACCGTAATGTGGAAGGTACTTCTGAAATGTGAAGGGCTTTCAATGATATTATCAAGTAAATCAATTTTGAGCTTAGATTTTGCCACGAGGATCCACCAGAGTAAGCTGGAGTGTAAAGCACGCAGATTATCTTAAGATTCATAGTTGTATTTAGTTCACAATGTCATACAGTATTATTCCAAATGAGTGGATTTGATCTTACAACTTTATCTATTTGGACATGAGTGAATTTACGATGGTTGACATACCTTGGCCACAAATCTAAGATCCCCTTTATACGATGTCAGTTGCATACCGTTATGGAATGATACCGGCATGCTATCTTATCGTTTACAAGATGTCGATAACATGCCGCATGAGGTGTGAATCTGGAATAAAACCATGTCGATCGCCATACCGATACAGGTTCATGCCGGTATAATAATCGTGTAAACGGTCACGTCGGCATGGTGAAGACATGATTTCATTTTGATTTTGCAAGAAAACTATGAAAAAGTCAATGACACAATCAGGGGCGGATTTTAGAGGGAAGGATTGGGGGGTGTTAGACAATGATTGGATGTTGGTTCCATGCCCTTCAAGTGCCTTGAAAATACTTGCTTTCTGTAACATAAATTTCCAACCGTACCCGTATAGTTACACTGTTGCTAAGCTTTAATTGCAACTTCAAAAAAAATTATCAAACTTCAATTCTTCTCGCTTTAAGTTTTGACCATTTGGCAAGCTTTTCAATCTCTATCGTGTCTGTTAAGTCATTTTCACAAGCAGTGATCATCAGGCTGTCTAGCCGATAATCAGACATATTTAACCTCAAGTATGTCTTCAGCAGCTTTAATCTTGAAAATGAACGCCCATTACTTGCTACAAACACTGGTGCAGTAAGGGCAAGTTTGTAAGCTTTTCCAAGATGGGGATACAGGCATCTCTTGCCAGTCAACACTTTTGATGCATCGCAGATTGTCTTTGGGATTGTCTACATAATATAATTTTTCATACATCTGATGTCAATAAAAAGAAGGTAAGCATCTTTGAGATAATCGGGAAACATTTGACACAAGAGAATGCAGTCATCTTTTGTAGCTTTATGAAGAAGTTGTGGATGGAAGCATCTTAGATGACCAAAGAACTCAGTTAATTTTTTCTCGATATCTCTGTACTCTCTTATGAGCCTGTCAATGACCTTAAACATTTCAATGCGGTAATGATCTTTGAAAGTGTGAAAAATGGCATTACCTACATTCTTACCAAACCTTGATGGAACCCTTCGTGGCCTATAGCGCTTTGAACACTCTGCTTGTGGATTGATTCCATATTTATGACAATAGCAAGGGCTATTTCTATAACTCCATCAATTGCACCTTCATCTCTTCGAATGTTTTCGAGTATCGCAGCAATTTGTCTTATTAAGTCAATACCATTCACTAGATGAAACTAGATCTCTTGCACTTCCATCACCTCTTTTGCAAATGTCCTATAAGCTCGAGCTATGTCTGCATTTCTGGAAAGTAAAAAGGAATCAAACTACAAGCAGAATTACGGTATTCAACAACTTGTATATATTTTGAATTAGTCCACCTCACGTTTAAGCCCCCTCTCTATTAAGACTTTAAATCACTTAAATGGTGTCTGGAAAAATAGCCCCACTTCCGGGTCGCAGTACGCAAATGAGGCCAAAAATAGCATATGGATCTCGGTCTTAGAAGATGCAAAAGCCACTTCTATTTCAAGCAATTTATTTCATTGAAGGAGAAAATGCAATTGAATCGACTCGAAACTTGGCGTCATTTCATCACTACTGACTACCAAGAAAGCGTTTTACCGAATCAAAACAAAATTTATCGGATGACACAAAAATATTGGGGGTGTCGCACCCCCACACACACACACCGGTAAGTCCGTCCCTGGAAACAATGAAACATGCGCGCAATAAAAGTCACGTGACACCAAAGACATTGTTATATCGAAGCGCCATAATATCATGACGGTATCATGTGAACGGGTTCAGAAAAAAATTACAATTTGCCCGTGCCGGCACGGTTTCATGCACGTATCAAATCACTGCGGCATGCTACCGACATCTTATCAATGATATCGATCAAATTCTCCAAGAAATTTTGTTTCTCTTTGCAGCACTGATAAATTTAACTAGTTAATTGGCAGCGTAAACAGACCTATTTGGCATTTAAGGTTGGTTTGCAAGTGTTCATCAGGAATTCAAGGTAAAGTGTTTTTGCCCTCATGTAACATATCCTTGGCAACATTTTATTTAGGTTTGTAAAGGTGTTTGCAAAGCCAACTAGCTTTCACGGAGGAAATGTGTCTGTCAAAAGGAGTGTTAAGTGGTGGTATGGTGTGTGAAATGGTTTTTAGTGTGCTAATCGTCCATTTTTTAGATTGCGAGATGTATGAAGCAACGATGAGGAGTGTTGAGACGTTTCCACCCATTTTCCTCAAACTGCCGCCAAAACCTTGGTGCGTTGGTTAACTCTTCATTTAGTAACGCTCAGCTAAACAGGACATGGAAAGCAGCTAACCCACAGAAACGTTGGCGTGTGGTTGGTAGTTAATTCCATGATACAAAGTTCGTATTTATAGCTAACAATTGTTAACAG
This sequence comes from Chironex yamaguchii, assembly GCA_024741275.1. Taxonomy (NCBI): domain Eukaryota; kingdom Metazoa; phylum Cnidaria; class Cubozoa; order Chirodropida; family Chirodropidae; genus Chironex; species Chironex yamaguchii. The sequence goes on along the minus strand of JANTCA010083615.1, from coordinate 8,045 downwards.
TGAGTTTTTGAAAATGTTCACTTTGTTAAAGAGTGTAGGGGCAATTACTCCCTGCTCCCCGGCAACTGCGGTCCTGACATTAAGCGAGTTGACGAACAGGGTTAAAGAACTGAAAATCTTTCGACCATTCCTGTTTATCTTATTAAAAATGATGTCAGCTTTTTCAGTCAATTTTTTGTATTTTTTATTCTAACTTCTTGGGGCAGTTATATATGAGGTGATAAGCTAATATCACTTGCTTTAAATTTCTGTAACGCATTTGGTACGTGACAGTCGCCATAGAATTTTTGTCTCTGTCTTCATTGGTATTACAAGGTTACTAATGGATAGTGTCAGTATGTATTAATGGAAACGTAAGTTTAAAACGATGTAATCGTATATCTACTACTTGTCCTTACTCATCCTATTTACCTCATCATCCATAATTATATATCTCCTTATTGACAGCTTAATCGGAATTGTAATACATGTCTTATCGGCAATCAAATACTTACCTAGCTCATCAGGATAGTGTTGCTCGACTGTACGAGGTTGAAATTTCAGTTTTGCAAAATGGCAAATGAAGTGATTATCATCAGTGTCACGAAAATGTTTCTGCTATTTTAAGCAATTTGGAAACCAGTTGTTTGCTCTGTTGCAAATAGTGTATGACATCTTAACTAAATGCTTACTAGAGAAAGAGAAAAAGAGTAGTACGCTCGCTGTCAGTTTACGTAAGTTAAATCACCCCAACTCATGCTCTCATGCAGTATCAGCCAAAACTCGGTGTGATTTGTTATGGAAAACATTACGGTAGATTTTGAATCGCTGTATGCTTGTGTGTGTGTGTGTGTGTGTGTGAGAGAGAGAGAGAGAGAGAGAGAGAGAGAGAGAGAAAGAGAGAGAGAGAGAGTGTGTATGTGTGTTGGGGAGATTGGGGGATGGAATTTGGGGGAGTTGGGTGGAGAGAAGGGATATTTTGAATTCCAATCACACACTTCCGATGCCTCCTTCGTGTTACAAAGTCATTTCTTACTTATCGCTATATACTGACCCATTTCAGTATAAGACATGACCAGTATAAGGCAGACAAATCTCATGTTTATCATTCTTTGGGCCCTAACACAGCTGACGCTCCTTTCATGATGCAAATCTTTATCCAGCGCGTTGATTTTAGTAACTGTTTTACCTTGAAACATTATCAATGTCACTGAACAAGGAAACAGACAGACGCAATACTCACAGGGTAGTAGTGTCCTACGCGTAGATTCGAACTAGGACCCTCTAAGTCAAGTCTATTAGTAAATAGAGGTTGGTAGACACGTGATTTACCCGCTGTACCATTACTGTCACTCCCTTTTTATGATCCTGCTTAGTCTTCTTAGTCATAAATTCTATACTTTACACCCAAGACGAATAAAAACCCCGGATTTTCATCTTACCTGCGCCACTTTCAAATGTTAGTCCTTCTGTCTTGGGTTTTATCATACATTACGAGCATTTGATCACCAGCCTGGCATACCAAACAGCTATACTATGTTACATTTCAACCATTCCATCAAAAACTGTTAGACAGCTTAGCCAAAGCGGTCAGTTTCTGGGGGTATTTGTGGATACACAGAGACAAACTAGGGGACAGCCTGTACCAACGCATGCAAAAATGCATCAAAGATTTGTAATTACAGGACAATCATATCCACAATTGCCGATACACAATAATTCAAATATCAAGCTGAAGTATACTTCTTTAAGTAAAGAAATTATGTATCAAAGCTGTGTTCAAGGTTATAGTCCTGGGTTTGAATCTCAAAATAATAGCCACGACAGTACTGTGCTTAGCTTAAGAAGCAGATTTAACCTACTTGCGTCTTGATTTTTCAGATGAAAAGGATCCAGATAGCATCATCCCAATTCCTCTTGCTCGTAGACTCAAGACAGGCCAGGGGGAAAGATACAGAAGTAAAGTCGATCTCTTTCTCACTAACGTCATCACGTACTTGGTTTTTTCAATGTCGTAGGTTGGATTTGCAGTTAATACCAAATACGACCAGGGACAGGACTACCACTGATGCCTGAGTAGGCTCTCTTCATATACGTAAGAAATATCTGCGTTACCTACACATCGGAAAATATCGTTTAGATAAATTTTGACTTGGTCAGACCCAGAGCATACACTAAGACACGCACCGCCAGTAAGGGACTTTCATTTTCAGTTTAAGTGAAAAGAGAAAATCCATAATAATGCATGGAAATTCTGTTTTCTTCGGTGGCGTGTTGAGAGTTCACCTTGTCCTTTAGACAATTATATTTAATCATTTTGGTATTACAAGTGGGAGATTAGGCACTTCGTCACTTCCAAAATCAAGGACATTGAAAACGTAAAGAGAGATTCTCTATCCAATGGAGCATACTACGACAAGTACCATCTTAAAAAGGTTAACAACCGGTTGTCACATTTACCTTGAGGAAAAGACAGCTATTGCAGGAAAATTTTGACCGTATTTTGCAGTTGATTATTTGCTATCCTAACATTGGTGCAGGAACTTATAAAGCGAAGATTTCATATTGCTTTTGCTTTGTAGATTTCTAAAAAGGTGATAACTAAGAGGTTTAACCTTTTGAGCTTAAAAAGAAAGTCCCTGATTAGCAGTTCATGTCTTAGTGCATGCTTTGGTTAAAGTCAAAGTTTAGCTAATGGAGATTATCAGGTGTAGATAATGCAGGTATTTCTTACGTATGTTAAAGATACAATTCATTTATGGAAATTTTATTTTCCTTGAGAGAATGGAAATTTAATTGAAGAAAATTGGTATGATAAAACTGCTAAACGATAAATGATAGACACTGTTAACTTTTCTTGAAGCTGACAACTAGTTAATTGCCCAAGGTTTTTGTTGATGTTCGAGACAAGGTCCTGCATTCCCCAACAAAATTACATTTATTACACTGTGGTGATACTGCTAATGACTTTTGTCTTTTGTGAACAAAGTTTATCTCTTCTTTCTACGTCATAATTGTTTTAAGCTATTGAGGTTGATTAGCAATTACATTTTCACTTGTTTACATTATGAAATGGTACAAATTTCTCTGATAAACAAATCGAAAACAATGAAATGGGCAATCAAGAAAATGAGGCGACGTAAACAAAAGTGTAGTCATTGGAAATTGATAGAATGGTGACTGGAAAGTACATCGGGGTTTATCTACTACCCCTACAATAAAGTTTGCCTGCTCACAATATACCATTGTTAGCTAAATTATCAAACCTTAAATAAAGTGATGTGGAAATTTTGAGAAATTTGATGCCATTCTAGATTGACACCGATAAGAATACCTACAAACGAGTATTTTAAAGCAAAATAACAAGACGAAAAATTTGATATGTTTGTTATTTTGTTTTGTATTTTGTTTAGTAGGTCCATGATTATTTTGTTAAGTTTGTAAGACATGTTTCGGATATGCCTTATTCATCATCAGTTACAGATTAAAAGCAACATTACAATTATAAGTTTAAATACTAGTGGTATATTACAATAATACAAAGGTAGAACATGTGTTTAGATAATGGGACAAGAGACTGAACACCTAAAGGGAATACAGTAATCCAGAACAGTAATAAGCCGTAAATATAACAATGTGCAAAGACAAAAAAACCCCACAAAACAAGAAAGAAAAAACGGGCAACGGAACTATTATAGAGAAAGTGACAAATTAACATGGAAGAGCTGCTTATTGGGACTGGGTTTCTCCCATGTGATGTGCAACGCCTCTTTGATTTTGAGGTCAGAAGAACAACTAGCAAAGTCTAAAATACTGAAACAACTCTGATCAGAAACTTGCCTACAAGATTCCGAACTCCTTAAATGTTTAAATACATGTGAATTCCTATTGCTAACCTAATGTTCCTGGACACGCCTAAAGTAGTGTCAGCTCGTTTCACTGACGTAAACAGAATTACATCCCGCACATTTAAACTTATAAACGATGCGTGAACAGAGCAATTTGGAGATAGGATCCTTAATAACAAACAATCTGTTTATCTTGAAAGACGAAAAAGGCATCTTGATATCTACATTCTTACAGTACTGTTTAACCAAAGACCTATGTTGAGTAATAGATCACAACTTCATGTATGGCAATTTAAAATAGAGGGTAACTTGTTTCTGTGTTGTTAGGAGCCTTTGTGATATCTGAGTTTACCTCAGTAGTTTGTATTTTGTCCAAGTATTTGCTTAAAACTCTGTCTATAAGATGAGATGGGTAGAGATTTTTTTGTAGGGAAAGAGTAAGTTCTTTGATGTCCTTTTCAAATCCAAGCCATGTGTTGTTTATTTTGTATGTTCTGTCTATAAGTGTTCGAAATAGACCAAGTTTGTAGGCGTAAGAAGTGTAACTAAAAAAGTTAGCGAAGATCCATGATTACACTGCAATAGCTACAAACTAACAAGTACATTCAATCAAAATCGCTAATATCTGTTTTATTTTGTTATAATCAAACATGGTCAACATACAACTGCGATAACGCGGACTGTTTTTTACGAGTTGTATCTAAGGTTTATGAAAAAATATCATCACAATATGGTAGTAAAACCTTAGATATTTGCTTCAACGTACGCAAAAATAAACTAATATCACTAATGAGTCTCTTTAGATTACACATCAAACACTAGGGAGTAAATTTTCCCTCTTCCTTGTTTGAAATTACTAATGCTATAAGGACAGTATTATCTTAACTGAAACACTTATAAGTCGGAAACCATCAGCGACCTTTCATCGAGGAGCAATTATTCTTATTTGATAATTGTCTAATATGTAAAAGCATAAAACTACCTCTTTGAACGTATTAACTCTTTCATAATTATAAACTTTTGACTTGATGAGCACAATTTCATTTTTATTAATTTCATCCTGAATCAATGGAGAACTATTCAATAAAAAGTTCAAAACTAATAATTTGCACTGCATACTTTCTAAAACTAATAGCGTATATCAATTTAGATAAATGTTCAAGTATATGAAAAAATACGTTTAAAATATTGCAGATTAGTTACAAAAATCCTATTTTGCTGTATGCTAATCTTCACCTTCTATTTACCATGGTTCCAGTTGAGCTTTGGAAGTCTTAAGTAGCGACTTTTCTTTGCTTCCTCGATTTCCAGTGATGGTTGTCTAATCTCATCGTCAACTAAATTTCCATTTGAATATCTTGTGATCCTTATTAGTCTTTCAACACTTTTCTGCAGATCAATAGACTGCTTCCTCATTCTCTGCATATTGCTTAAACATTCAGACTTTGACTGTTTTCTAATGACAGTATCTGTAACGTTAGAATCCGTCATCTTTACCTCTGAAAGTTTGCGAATATTTAACCTTTTAGACGTTCCAATTATTTTTGCTTCTTCTATTCCAGACGGCAGACGAAAGTCCAAAATGTCAGTCCTTTTCCCTTGGATTGGTGTATTTACTGCTCTATAAACTTTGCTTTTGAGGCGACCTTTCCTGTCTTCTTGGGAGCAAATGCTGCTTGCTTTACTAGCAACAAGTTCAGATAAACCGTAGAAAGATCTTAAAGGTTTCAAACATCTTAGCTTTTCGTAACTGTTAGCATTCTGTAGGCTTAAATCCTCTGTGCAAAGATCAAGATTCTTTTGGAGAGAATGTTTTCTGCAAAGCAGTTCATTCTTATTTTTCCTAATGGCATTAGAGGTAGTCCTTTTCATCCTGTTCTCATTGGATCTTTGCTAATATATATTGCTTCTGTTGTATAATGCTTTGCGATTATGTCTTCCTTTGCGTAGTTTTATACGTAGCAAAAATCATAAGCACTAAGGTGAAGCATTAAGTATACCTGTATCAAAGTCATTTGCATGTGCTTGCTCCAAGACTTGAAATCCATAAGATATTTTAAGATGAAGTATAATTTTGTATATCCATCAGATACAAGTGTTTTTGGGTTATAAAATGTTTCTATCAATTGTATATCGAAAATCGTAAGTGAAGTGAGTGTATTGTACTACAGAGTATATGTTTATCGATCTAAAAATCTATAAACTTTGTAATATTCTCATTGTTCTAAGTAATCACTTTCATTGTAAGTAATGTAATTACAGAAACAAAGTGTGGTTCTCACGACAAAAAGCATAGATTACTCTGCGTTATGGCCATCTATTGGCCATTGAGTTGGTCAAACTCCAACAGTGAATTTAAAAAACTCTTTAGCAAGGTAATTGAGATGGAAGGTGTGTATTATTGGGAAGGACTTGACAAAGATTACTTTTTGACTTTTGATTAATGCTTTAGTTGACTGATTTCTGTAAACAGGCAAAGCCTTTAATGACACTGCGTAATTACGAGGTCGCCTATTAATTTGGCTAGGTAAGTGATCACACAAAGCACGTCACGATATCAAAATGATACAGACATCATAGGCAGGGCCGTCGGGAAGGCAGCATTGCAGGGGGTGGTGGTGTAATGTTTAAAATTTGCCCATAGAGGGCGTGGTAATTAGAACTTGCCATGTCTGTGAAGTGTGTTTATTTATTGGTTCTCTTAACTCGATTTTTACTCCATGGTTTGCTTAGTTTTCATCGAAAAGATTTTTTGCCGAGATACTAGCTTGTAAAATTAAAGCAAGTTGTAAACAGTCCGTGAATTTCCACACAATTCATTTCTGTAAATATCACAGAGTGTCACAGATAAATAGCTTTTTAAGTATGATTTTAGCTAAACGTCGCAAATTTTCCGGACAGTATTTTTGTGTTTTGAAAGGAAATCAGATATATGACAATGGCATTTTAAAATCATTATCATTATTACTATTATCATCTATGTTATAGGTAATGGGCAATGGGTGGCCATTGGCCACTTCAGGGAGTGAGGACCCTGCCCAACATGAGTCCCGGTTAAGGGCCCAGTGCCAGGGTTACGGTGAAGTCAGTGGCAGCAGGCTGATGGATATTGAGGAGAGCGCTTGACAGGTAACGTCATCGACGACTGAATCAGATGTAGCATGCGGAGGAACCTCCTATAGGTCAACAGGTGGCACAACAGGCCAGTTAGAAGCAACTGCGGGGCAACTCGCTCACCCTCCAGGACTGTTACACATCAGTGTACCACTGGATCAGAGTGTGCAAGTCCAGAGAGGCTCGGTGATGGTGGTACAACATCACGAGTCTGCAACTACTGTGCAAGGCGAGTTGGAGAGAGGCGAAGAGAGGTGCAGCAAAGTCCTGGTTGATGGAGCAAATGTGGCGGTGGCAGGCTTGAGGAGCTGGAAGCTGCTAGCAGGAGCTCTACAATCAAGCGGTCACAGTCTGCTGATCTGAGCAACAACAGGCTGGGGTAGCTGTGTGAGTGCCCGGACAGCCCTATTTAGGGACAGCACTGCCCGCCCCAATCGGGGGAACCCTCTAGAAAAGGTGGGGTAAAAAAAGCTTGCTCAACACAAACCTGGTTGGCTAGCTGCGGCCAACGGGCCTTTACTCTAGCGGTAAGAACAACAAAGTGAGAAAACTAACTGTCGCTAGATGGAATGTAAGGACTATGCTTGACAACAACAATAGAACAGAAAGAAGAACTGCAATCATTGCAATGGAGCTTGCACGTCATTTGATCGACATTGCAGCACTCCAAGAGACAATGCTGGAAGGCCAGGGCTAAGTACAGGAAAAGTCGCATACCATCTTCTGGAGTGGAAAAACTGGTAAAAGAAGAGAGACTTGTGTAGCGTTTGCCATTGCAAATAGCATTGCACACAAACTGCCGTCCCTCCTTAAAGCACTTTCTGAAAGGCTGATGTCCCTGCGCATTCCGGTGGCCAAACAAGCCTTCATGACCCTAGTCAACGTATATGCCCCAACTATGACGTACTCAGATGAAGTCAAAGAAGGCTTTTATGAAGAGCTGAACAAGATTGTGACAGGCACGTCCGTAAATGACAGACTTGTAATATTGGGTGACTTCAATTCCCGTGTAGGCACTGACCACCAAACCTACCAGGGAACAATCGGAAAGTTTGGTAAGGGGAAGTTGAACTCAAACGGTGAGCTCCTCCTTTCTTTCTGCAC